>JABXWE010065865.1:0-14503 GCA_014611495.1 Limonius californicus
ACATACGTACATACGTACGTACATACGTACATACGTACATACCCACCCACAGACAGACATTTTTTAAAAACCACTTTTTTGGGTTCCTAGAGACCCAAAACGGATATTTCCGTTAAAATCTCGATTTCGAAAATTTTCATGAATTCAATATGGGAAAGTAAAAAGCTGTAACATATAATAGCACTCGAACTAGTCTGGAGAGGCAAAACGGTAGCAAGATGCAAAGTGCATTTTCTTTAAGAAGAAAAGTAATCAAATGGTAACATAAGCGAGAGAATTCAACCCGATTCTTTGCAAAATATTCCAAGGTGGAGCTCAAAAATTAGTTAGTGCCTAATCACAATAATCTCGATGTGTGCCCGGTAAGGTTATTTAAAAAGCTTATTTTTAAACGCACTAATAGAATTACGTCAGATCGTTTATTTGTGGCTGTAAATCTTTACTGGAATAACACCGATTCTGGATGGTACAAAAATATTCCTATTGGAGTAAATGGGAATTGGAAACGGACCAAACAATTTGCTGAAAGAATAGGGCTTGATACTTTGACAACAAAATTACGAATCATTCAAGTCGACCAAGTGCTGTATGAAATCTTGCTAAATCAGGTGTCCCGACAGACCAGCTCATCAAAATGACTAAACACGCAAATGCTAAGTCATTAGACCCTTATTTACAGTTAGAAAAGGAACATCATGCTAGTTTAATAAACAACCTGCGACCGGAACCTTCTGAAATCCAAACTGCAAGAGATATAAACATTAGACAAGAAAATTCTACTATGGAAAACATTAATAACATGCAAAAAAAATCTGGTCACAATATAACAAATAACCATTGCACTTTCAATGTTCAGAATATGTACGTTACTAAAGATCAGTCAAACTCTACACAATATATTTAAATATTTTAATATGTTTTCTATTAATTTAAAATGTTTATTGTTAATTTGAAATTTTTTAGAATTAAATCTTCTATTTCAAATTAATTGTCTGTATAATGTAGTTGTGTATTAATCTCCCTAAAAAATACATTAAAATACCAAATCTTTTTTATAAGATAATTACATTGCAAATTTTATTGTATTCAAATTTTATTGTTTTTTGGCAAAAAATCTCGAATCAAGGGAAGTAGAGCAAGCTCTTCTAATTTTTTCACTCCCTTGATTCCCGATTGTTTCCCATGACAATAAAACTTTCGTACAATTAAACATATTTATCGATAAAAAAATGAACTTGTGTATTTACCCACGAAAATACTTTCCAAACTGTATTTTTCCGCACGTTTTTTTCATGGAAGTGTAATTTTCTGTTGTGGAGAATTTTTTAATGTATATTTTTGACAGGTCCTATCTTTTTTAGATATATGATTTTCCTGGATGTATCTAGTCTATGGAAATATTTTCTTATAGATATTTTTACGGTGAATAAATTATCTGGGATATATTTTCGCGATTTAGTTCATATACAATATCGAGATGACACACATACGTAGTACAGTAGCACATTGTTGAACATTCATTTTGTCAGAGATTGAATATAAACATTTTCGTCAAAATTCAGAAGCCATGTAATATACTCTGAAATTAATGTTTTCCATTAGCAGCAGGCAAGGAACAATACATTAAATGGATAATAATCTACAAAAAAAATTAAACTGAAAAAGCAGTTACCATCCGCAGAATTATTTCATCTTTATTAACTCAAATACCTTTTTCCCAAATGCGTCTTATTTATGTTGCTCGCATTCAAAGTTATATTATTTAAAGCAAGTGCCTCTTGAGTAATGACTGTAATTACTGTAGGTTTTGCGGATAACTTCTTACAGATTTTTTATCTGAGTTTATTTTGTTTATCTTTTGCAATGAGCTTTTGTTAATTCTCCTCCCCAGCAAGGGCAGCGAATTTATCGACGCCTGAAGGTATCCCAGCTAGCTCTTATCTCAGGAGTTATCGTCGTCGGCCGCCGCGTCCCAGCGGCATTTCCCGATTGTGCTGTTGAATATCTGCAAGAACTATGCGAAGCAAAGCAGACGTCTTGCAAATTGATTATATCGGAAAATTGTGGGCCGAAAGTTGCATTATCTTGGTGCACGGATTGTGTTCGAGCTTCGTCACAATTTTCGTGAAAACTCTAAATTAACCGAGTGGCAAAGTATCTCCTTTTAATAAGCTGGGGTTTCTTGTCTTCTATTATTTCTGAACACCTGCTTGTGTTACTTTTAAAAATGTTGAGTGCTTTTTAATGAGTTTTCGGAATCGACGTTAATAATGATGAGGAAGCCTCGCTTTACAGGACAGCTCCTTGCTTGCTCATGCGTTTCGGTGGGATCCGAATTGAAGGACGTAAAAGCAACATATATTTAAATGAGACAGGTCAGCTGTTCTCTCAAGTAAAAATTAAAACTATTTTGCGCATCTACTTTAAGCACCCAACATACAAGATACTGTCTTAATCATCAAAGCGGCCACATATTACATAAGAGTTTAGCGCTGCTGTATTCCCCAAAAACAAAGAAGTAAATAAATAATTTAGAAAGAAAATGCAATAAAAATGTAGAAATAATAATAACTAGCCTGAATTATTATAAATAGAAAAGAAAATAGAATATAAGAGAAATAACATACACGAAATAGCAGAAGAAATTATAAAAAAGTTCATGCAGGTTCAATTTCAAAGAAGTATCAAGGATTTATATGCTGTAGAGGAGGATTAATGTAGTCTCTAGAGGAAAATTGTATAATGAAAGAGCGGATCATATTATTATATTATCCTAGCAGTCGTAAACCCAAGTGCTAGGGACAATAGGAACTTCGGTGGGGCAGTGTGAATACGCGCTGTTAGTGAGGTCACAGTGAAATGCGGTCCGATCGGCCGGAGGTTAAACCAGGGCTGAGGTGATAACCGTATTTCACTTAAGTTTAGGGTGCATGTTGCATGAATGGATAGTATATAAGAGGCGCCCGCACCGAAGTAATGCGAAAGCCGTTCCGGTGGTGGGGGGGAGGCGTTAGTATGAGTAAATGAAAAAAAGTGCTAGAGATAATGAAGCACATTTAATAATAAATAAACTCGAATACACCTACGGCACCTTGTCAATCCAAAAACTGTTTTAAATATTTGGAATGAAAATATTAGGTAAAAACATATTAACGCATGTAGAATGACCTTCACCAACAAGGTGCATTCAAAATGGAGAATACAATAATATAAACCGTTCTAACTACAAAAGAGCAAGGTATTTTCGAACAGCTTTTAAAATGATATTAGCATTGGAAATATGGAAAAATAACAACAGAAGGATGTAAACCCGACTAGATGGTAACTTTGTATATGAGGTATGTTAAATTGAAAGCCATCTTTGCGTTATAACAAATTTATTCAACAATTAATTACAAATAATTACCGTCATAGTTAAGACACCTATCCCATTGTTTTACTAACCGACGTATACCCTGCTCGTAGAATTCTTGTGGCTGCTGATTGAAGAAGTCTTCCACAGGTATCTGTATTTCTGCGTCAGACTTAAAATGCCAAACTTTTAACGCCTTTTTCAGTGGTGCCAAAATATGAAAATCGTAAGGTTATAGATCCGCGCTATACGGTGGATGCTCTAAAACCCTCCATTTCTTTCAGTGGCGATTTTTATCACATTAGCAACGTGAGGCCTAGCATTGTCGTGCAACCAAAGAACCCCACGCGTAAGTTTTTCTGGTCGTTTCCGTCTTATTGCTTGATGAAGCTTGTTCAAAGTTTCATTGTACAGATTTGCATTGACAATTACTCCATGTTCCTTAAACCTCAGCAAGGATCCTTCATCGTCGAAAAAACTTTAATTTTACCTTGCCTGTAGAAGGTTGTGCTTTAAACTTCTTCGGTGATAGTGAACTTGAATGTTTCCACTGCATCGACGATAAGTTACTGGATGGCTCATAGTAATAGCACCTAGTTTCGTCACCAGCAACTATTGACAAGAAGAAAGTCATTGCCATTTTTCCTATAGTCTATGAGGTGTTGCAGAGATAAGCCCATTCGCAAGCATTTTCGTTCATTAGACAAGGGGCGAGGAATCCATTGCAAACAAACTTTGCTGTAATTCAGATTACGAACAATACTATAGACAGATCCTACACTCTTACCGACAATTTCTGACATTTCTCTAATTGAAATTCGACGATTTTCTCCAATAAGGCCTTCCACACATGCCATATTGTTTTCTGTTAGTACAGTACACCATGCACCTGGTCGCGGCACATCCATAGTCCCATCTTTTCCATTCTTAAATTTTAGGCTTTATTCCTTCAGTTTGGGTACACAATACACACGTACATTTCCATACACTGCTTGCATTCGCGTATGCATCAGCAATGGCTGCACATCCTCAACGCATAAAAATTGTAAAACCGCACCCTGATCAAACTTGGACGGATTTTCAACAACACGTGCCATTTCAAAATCGAAGTTTCAAAAGTCAGAATCAAATTCAAACGCTAGAAACTTACTAACGTGTTGCTTTCAAACACTACTAACATTAACAAACGTCAATTATTGCATTTGTTTTCAAGGCTAAGTTGATCAAAGATGGATTTCAGTTGAACAAGCCTCGTGTATATATATATATATATATAAAGTTAAAGATGTTGGTTGTTGGGGTAATCGACCAAGGGCAAGAAATTAAACCACCCTTTGCTATTGAGCTAAGCTTTCGGAAAACTTTATTTCCTTCCTCAGAGCCAACTATAAAACAAACAACTGGTAGAGGAAAAACCTCAAAAAACAGCATAACTAAATACTTACAAAGCTGGGAGGTTCATAAAATGAACTTGAACAAACATGACAGAACTACTTGAACAGGACTAGCATTATTGTTAACAATTAGTGTACACCAACACAATTGAAGTTTAGAATATAAAATTAATAAATTATTACAAACAACATTTTAAAAGAAAATACGCAGCAACGTACTTTCTGTGATACAGAAACACGTGCAATGCACCAATGACAGAAGGTCACTAACTAGTAACAACCTAAGATAACTAAAATTCCTATCCCTGGGCGGGAAAATTTAAACGGACAACCAAAAAACACCCCCGTAATTAGAAGGTATTCCCTGATTGCTCATCCAAATCCCCCCGTCCGGCCTAAGAAGACAACAGCAACCTAACTATTATCCAAATCCACATCTAAGACATGAGAATAAATAACACTAAGCTGATCAACATCAGTTTTTGAATTCATACTTAGGGGTTCTTTGTAAATGTGGAACATTTCCAGAAAAAGTATGCCTTTGTGATTGTTTTCAATATCTAAAATTTTTACATCGTTAAAATCTGGTTGATGGTTCAAACTATTAGAGTGAATGGCTAAGGCACAGGAATTTTTCCCAATTCTGCAGTCACTTCTATGTTGAGTTAGTCGATTTTTTAACCATTGGCTGGTTTGGCCAATATATTTTTTATCACAATCATGACATGCGATTGAATATACGGCATTCGACCTCATCAGCATAGGAGTTTTGCATTTGACCTTAGAAAAAAGGTTATTAATCGTTTTTAAATTATATTTAGCAATTTTGATGTGATCACTCTTTAAGACATTAATTAAACCATAAGTTAAATTAGTAATGCAAGGAAGTTTCAAGTAGATCACTTGCTCTGCTTGCACAGCAGGTTGTTGGTTAACTGGAATAGGACGGGGAGTACTAAACAGTAATTTTCTAATGAAAACTTTGGAATAACCGTTATTGATTAAGATACTTGACAGTTTATCAAGATTTTTTTGAATCAACGAAGGGTGACAAATCTTCATTATGCGGTTTTTTAAGCCAGCACAATGTTAGTTTTTTGTTTCATCGGATGTTCCGAATAGAAATTGATATAACGACCAGAAGATGTCGCTTTCTGGAACCAGTCCAAAATTAAACAGTTAGAAGAATTACGGATTAGTTTAATGTCTAAGAAAGGTACACTGTTATTCGTTTCAGTTTCCACGGTGAACTGCAAGTGATTGTGAAAATTATTAAAGATATTTAATGTGGTCTCTATTGAGTCTAGGGGAACCGAAAGTATTAAATCATCAACGTATTTTTTTAAAAAAGGTAACTCAAAAGGTAGAAGCGGGATTACTTGATCAAGGAGATGATCCATGATAATTTGAGCTAAAATTGGACTTAAAGGTGACCCCATAGGGGTGCCGTTAATCTGGAGGAAAAAATGATCATCAAACACAAAGTAGCTATTTTTAAAAATGAATTGAATGACATTTAAAAATTGATCTTTGGAAAAATTACACACAGGGTCAATCAATTCCCATTTTTCATTGATAATTGATAAAACTAAGTCAAGGGGAATATTAGTAAACAATGAAACAACATCTAGAATTCTAGAGGAATAAGGACAAACCCTTCAGGGAGCCGAAAATTATTAAATTCTTCAGCTAAAGAAAATGAGTCTTTTACATTGTAATTCGAATTACCTTGGAACGCATTGGTTAAAATGTTTGCAACAAATCCAGCCAGAGCATAAGTAGAGGAATTAATTGATGACACAATCGGCCTCAAGGGAACATCAACCTTGTGTATTTTTGGGAGTCCGTATAGCTTAGGAGCCACGGAATTGTTAGACATGAGTTTCTTACAAACCACCTCATCGATGGTACCCATGGTTTTAAGTTCTTTCAAAAGATCGTTGGTGGTCTTTTGGGTAGTAAAAGTGCAGTCTCACCCCAGTTTTTTGTATACTGAGGTATCATTAACTAAGTCATATACCTTATTAAGGTATTCCTCCCTTTTTAACACTACAGTTACTGCCCCCTTATCGGCCTTCATGACCAGAATGTCAGGGTTATCCTTAAGAAACTTTTTGGTTTTGTTGTAAACACATCGACCATGGCGTTCACTAGGAGTTTGTAAAAAATTTGTTAGGACGTTCGTGACACGAGCTCTTAAAACATTCCTTTTGTTATTAGATAGTAACTCTAGAATGGCTTCAATGTTAGCAAGTAACCTACCAAGAGGGATTTCTTTACTAGTAACGGGTAAACTAAATTTCGGGCCTAATGACAGAAGGTTTAAAATGTCTGTAGGAATGTCCACATCAGTTAAATTCTTAATCCATTTACTATTATCTTGAAAAAGCTTAACATTGTCTTGAGAAAAATTAAGTAATCTATTAAATTTGGTAATATTAATCTTTTTTACTATGGCAAACTTTTTTTGGAAAGTAATGTGAGTTCTGCGATTAAATTCATGCACAATAGCAATAGGCAAAATTTGACATAATGATTGAACAATAAATTTAAGTGATCTTTGAAAATTATTAATTTCTGGAATGGTGATTTGTATTTCGTAACCAAGCACTCTCTTCCCTAACCTGTTATTAAACTTGTAAATTCGTTGTCCAATGTTATTGTTTTGGGTGGCTGGTAGTCCCAGGAGGTTCTTAGAGACAAAAGTGATGTGGTTGGGAAGTTGCCCGGTGGATCTGCAACGTAGTAGAAAGTTTCTTCTGTTAAGTTTGCTCGCCAGTTTCATTTTAATGGAGGCCCACTGTTTGAGTTTCCTCGTGGTATGCGCACCGTAAGCGAGGGAGATGTCTTGATAAAACCCCATCTGGAAAGATAAACCCGGAAGGAGAGTATTTGGTCGTAGAAATTATGAAGTTAAAGATGTTGGTTGTTGGGGTAATCGACCAAGGGCAAGAAATTAAACCACCCTTTGCTATTGAGCTAAGCTTTCGGAAAACTTTATTTCCTTCCTCAGAGCCAACTATGAAACAAACAACTGGTAGAGGAAAAACCTCAAAAACAGCATGACTAAATACTTACAAAGCTGGGAGGTTCATAAAATGAACTTGAACAAACATGACAGAACTATTTGAACAGGACTAGCATTATTGTTAACAATTAGTGTACACCAGTGTGTTTTAGTGTTTTATAGTTGGCTCTGAGGAAGGAAATAAAGTTTTCCGAAAGCTTAGCTCAATAGCAAAGGGTGGTTTAATTTCTTGCCCTTGGTCGATTACCCCAACAACCAACATCTTAAACTTCATAATTTCTACGACCGAATACTCTCCTTCCGGGTTTATATATATATATATATATATATACGAGGGGTATTTTTTAAATAAGCTCCGTTTGTGAATGAGAGTGAGAATGACGCGGTCGCCGCAGTGCGCTTGCGCGTCTGCTCCCAGGATGCTTTGCGGGCGTTTAGACGCCATTTGCAGCCGTATCGTCTGTCTGTGCTGAGCTGTAGAAGTTTATAATGTTTAAGAAAATTGAGTCGCCCGTCGACTGGGAGATACGATCTGTAATTCGATTATTGAGTGCAAGAAACTTGGCAGCAGTGGAAATTCACCGTCAGATTTGTGAGGTTTATAGTGATAATGCTATGAGTGACAGTAAAGTTCAAAAGTGGGTGAGAATGTTCAAGGACAGGCGGGTTAACGTGCATAATGAGCCACGCCCTGGCCGACCTTCTCTGATTTCTGAAGATTTGGTTCGTGATGTGGACAACAAAATTCGAGAGGACCGACGATTCCTGATTTCAAAGTTATCAATTGTATTTCCACAGGTTTTAAGGTTAGTTTTGTACACCATCGTTTCGGAGAAACTGAATTATCGGAAATTGTGTTCTCGGTGGGTTCCAAGACTGGTTCCTGATGATCACAAAACAAAAAGATTGGACTGTGCTTCATCGTATTTGACTCGATACAATCAGGAAGGAGATGAATCGTTGCAGGAGATGAGACTTGGGTGTCTCACATGACTCCTGAGGCCAAGCAACAGTCAATGGAATGGCGACACACATAGTCGCCAACCAGAGTGAAAGCCAAATAGAAAATTTCAGGGCGAAACATCATGGCAACTGTCTCTTGGGACAGGAAAAGGATTTTGTTAGTGTATTTTATGTCGAGAGGCACAGCAATCCATTCTGATGCGTATTGTGTGACCTTGAGAAAACTCCTGCGGGCCATACAAAACAAGCGGCGTGACCTACTGTCTTCCGGTGTGATGTTGCTCCATGACAATGCAAGGCCATATGTTCTTGCACAAACAAAAGGTCTAATCAGGTCTTTTGGATGGGAACAACTGCATCATCCATCTTACAGTCCAGACCTTGCACCCAGTGATTTTCACTTGTTTCGGTACAAATTGGAGTTCCTTGGTGGTCAACGGTTCAACGACAACGAAGAAGTGAAAACTGCAGTCATAGATTGGGCTTCTTCACAGGCGGCAGATTTCGTTGACGTCGGAATTCAAAAACTTGTTGAGCGGTATGACAAATGTTTGTACAATAATGGAAATTATGTAGAAAAGTATATAAAAGTATGTAGAATGTGGAGAAAACATATTTTAACGATATTTACAGTGTTTTTCTTCTTACTAAAAAACGGACCTTATTTAAGAAATACCCCTCGTGTTATTCATGGCAACCTAATAAAATAGTTAAAAAGGAGATACAATACAGAGTGATATTTCCACAGAAATTTAATACTCAAACTAAAGGTTTACGCTATAGAATCGAAAATTAACTGTTATGATATGAGTAGATTATTTTGGACAGTTGTAGATTCACCTTCCCCCACACGAACGCCACCGCTTGACCTTGAAGGTGAAAGTCATTACTCCAGATTCACTTATCACTACTTGACCTTAAATATCAAAATAATTGTTGTAGATCAGCCTTCCCCCACTTGACTATTTAGGACAAGATCGCTACGCCACGGCCTTGAATTCAAAGGAATTATTTAATACCTTTACAATTAAATAAGTAACTTTTATGCAGAATGTAACATGAACTGATCATCGCATTTAGGGATATATTTAACGACCTGAAATAAGAAAAAATCGGAAGAGCTTGCTGGCCACTTAATAGGTCCACCTAGACTTATCCATCACAATGGAAAAAACATTATCTATTTAATATCATGCTTGGTGGCTGCGGTAGGCGGGAGCACCATCATGCATAAACCATCATATGATATCGACGCATGCAAGGTACATTTTCTAACAATTAATATAAGTTTGCCCATTCTACCATCGCGGAGGCAGAATAAGGAATCAAAATATGAAATCGTCCATAACGCCGCGCCGTATCAGACGTTAATAAAAAATCTTTGCTAGTGAGAATTCACTCAGACACATGATGAGCTTGAGGTCTATAACACTCCAGAACAGGGTCAGACAACAGGCAGAAGGGATGAAGACATGGCATCTGTAAACCATCGCTTTCAACAGTTGCACTCAGAACCCGGGAAACATTCAAACCCTACTTAAATCGTGTTGGTGCAGTACCATGGCAAGAAGACTATGCTCCGGAAAACATTATTCGTCGACACAACAAGAAGCAAAATAATGTGGCATAGTTGGTGTATTTTATTATTAATGAACACCTTGTATATTTGTACATTTTTTACTAAATGTATTTAATCACGAAAAGAAAGACACATTAAGATAATAAACACAAAATTTTACCTACCATCAACGCCAACTTCCTTGGGAACTTCTGCCCATAACCATTTGAGGATTTTAGAATTCTTCCGCAATTCGTCTGCCGGGTCCCATATTGCTTTCCTCTTGTAAACGCCCGAGATCAGCATTTCTTTCGTGATTGAAAGGGTGGTGGCTAGCTACAATATTATCAAACACGACTGATTCTCTTGCTAGCCGCTTGGCGACTCGCTAGGCTAGTTGGGTAGGTTGGAGGGAGCAATGCGGCCGGCTCCAATCCGGCAGCATGTGACGGAAACGTACCTCGCGGGTTACTCGGTGGGTTGCTTGGCGAGTCGCCACCCACTACCCTCCAGGTAAACAACTTCCACTGCGGCCTCACCTTAACAGCATGGGGATTTGCATCATACCAAACATAAGATGCATACCTGCGTGCTTGTCTTTCGTAAACTAATAAGCTACATTAAATAAATATATGTATAATAAAACACACTGTTGGTTCCCACAGAAAATATTTAATGAAGAGATTGTAACACAAATCGTAAACGTTTTCAAGCAAACATATTGCCCATCCTCGGACTAAATAAACAGTTCCATCAAATAATAAATAAATCCTTTAGTTGAATATATATAATCAAAACAAACATGTGGTTATAACCTAATTCAAAATCCATCCTAAGCCAAGCCGCCAATGCCGGTGGTCACAAAATAAAAATGTATAAAGTCAAAGAAACATGTTTAGGTAGTTGTTTTAAATTTGAATTTTCTAAATCCCCAAATTAGGGGCGACATTAAAACAGATTAAAGTAAAAATTAAACTTTTAAAGTTTAGCTACATTAACTTGTAACAATTAATTCCAAATCAAACCCAATTGTTAAATATTATTCGAAAAAATGTCGTTTTATTTTGAAATTTTCTTTGTCCATGACTGTCTTGGGAGAGATTACATTACATTTTACACCCTGTATATAGTTTCTATTTTACAAAATTGCATAAACGTTACACATACACAATATATAGCATTAACTTGGGTGAAGCAGATTGTTATGTGTAGAGGGCATCTAGAACAAGAACCTTGGCCTTTAAGGTCAAGTATTGAATGGCGGATTTAGAACAATGACTTTCACCTTCAAATTTAAATGGTGGGGGGGGGTGGATTTACAACTGTCCAAAATATCCTACTGTTATGGTCAACTCATTTTAATTTTTAAAGTATTTATTGCATTATTTCATAATAAGTACAGACAAACTTAATTTAAATGCACAGGTTATAAAGTAAAGGCCGTTCCAGGAGTTGCCTCCTGTTTATCCAAGACCAACCCACGTAAACAAACAATCAGATGTTCAGACAAATTTTTAAATGCTTTTCTACTTTTTGAACCAATCTGAAACAATTTCATTGAAATCTATAAAAGACTTCGGCTTTTTAGTATAAATTTAATGACTTGTATACGGCCAGTATGAAACGATGCCTACAAAATTTTGAACAGAATTTTTATAAAATTTTGTACAGAGTGCTATAAATCTGAAGAACATTTTTCAGAATCTGCGTCGTATCGATACGCAAATGACCAATTTTTAGTGTTCATGAACAATCACAGAGAGCAGAGAGGTTATCTCGCTTGCGTCCTGCACTCATTGATGTTCATATAAAATAAATAAATAAATATAATCGCTACGAACTTATACATCAATCTGCTATAATGAAACCTTGATAATATTCATTATCAGCAGCCACATGATGATTTTGGTAGTTTTCTCACACATGTTTTGCAGAATTATGTACAAACTTTTGTAAGTAAATGTTGTAAAACTTCAGAATTTTGCAGAAAATTATGAGTCGTGTCATACTAGCCTAACACATAAAATATTTTAACGCAATGAAATTCAAGTTGTATTTTAAAATTACATAATATCGGGTGTTCAACCTGGAACTTTGTAGTTATTAAGAGAGTTCGTTGACAATTTATAGTAAAATAAATGATTTGATTATTACGTCATTCAAATGCAAGTAACTTATTTAATTCCCTTTAATAATGTTTATTTAATTACCGTTTTGGATAAAAGGTTTAATGAACAAGCATCCCGTTTAACAGAAACTTTGTGGGCTGTCTAACCGGGGCCTTTAATTTACATTGAACTAATTAAGAGAGAACATACGCTTATCAAGTCATGGCCAACGCCAAACAGTTGAATGTTTGTAATATCCGCTATATACGAACGTTTATGAAGATCTAAGATTTTAATTAAATTTTGAACATCAATTTTGAAATCTATTAGAGATTCTAAATCAGATGTTTTATGTGTAATATTCGCTCAGACTCGATATCACCGAACTCTGCGACATGAAAGGATTCGCTTTATATTTTAGAGAATGCTTCTGTTCAATTACAACCATGTGCTTTACGTAATGTTTGTAATGTTTATCAATTGCAAGAATAATACATTTGAGAAGTAATCGCTTTTATGATTTACCATCCCATCTAGATAAATTCTATTGGATGAAGATAAAAATCAGGTTATAATTTTAAGATATTATGGTATTGTGCAACAGTAGTTGCATGAATGAAATACACCACCCCTTTTGCAGATCTCAAGGTCGCTGTTATAAACTGGGTAAAACTGTGTAGACTCAAATGGCTGATAACAAAATGTTAACACACACAAAAGAAAAAACATTGGGAACATCAAGCACATTAACATACATGTATTCATTAGCAAATTTCATTTCAACATGATAAGTGTCTTCCCATAAACAATACAAATGGTATTTCTTCTTTTTCTTCGCCTGTGTATAGGTCAATGACCTGTTACGTACCTACAATGGTGTAGGCATTTAAATTTATTAAACAATAGGAAACAATTTAATTTTTTAGGTTGTATTACATTTGTTTTATTTTTCAAATCCACCTTATTACGTTTAAGAGGTTGATAATTACGGCCTAGGTAGAAATCTCGGGCAGTCTTAATTTTTAAATCTACTCGCTTCGGCGCAACAGCTATTGCAACACACGACAAATTCACATACATGTGAGCATTCGCCTAATTTATCGCCTGTTTTTGTTATGGAGCCGACCGACCGACGGAGGGATTACTGGAGCTGTTGTTATTTATGAATAAGGGACTGTTTGTTCCTTTAGGTTATAATTGACTAGAGTAGTAATTCAATATGTTAATTGGGAAAAGCTTACGTGTTTCCAAAAACTACAATAGATTATAGAATGTATGATTTAGGGACGTGGCACACGTTTGTAAACACTCAGCTGGTGAATTAGCTTGACGCTCTAACACAGGGCGGTCATTGTTATCATGCAGTTATATGTTTTAATGATATTCGTGGTAAAAAGAGGATTCAGAGATGGTGGCTCGACGAAGTCGGACCGCTGATCGCTCTTAATAAAGTCCAGTAATCCTTCAACTGTTGTGTTTTATTTTATTATTAAGATTCAAAACCCCTTTTGAATCTGACATCAGAAGTGGGATTCGCTAATCCAAATAAACCAAAAGACGAGCTGTGTTGTGATTGTGTTGTTCGCGAATTAAAATAGTAAAATGGAAAAATTAACTGAAGTGTTGACAAATGTGTTGAGAGGAATGCAAGATCAAGTAAACAGTGCCGCAGGACCGTCCACCCCAGTTGACGCCCCTGCCTACGACCCCAGAAACGATGATAAAGGAGCCGCATTTTGGTGCTCACAAATCGAAAAATTGGGCACAACTTTTAAGTGGAAGTAATATGAGATGTTAATGCGGGCCACAAGTCGACTCAAAGGCGAAGCGCAAGACTGGTATGCCACATGACACCCCGTAGAAACAAATTGGGACAACTTTAAGGCTGAAATTATCGATCTGTTTCCTGCTAAGAAAAATGCCAGCGAAAAATTACGAACTTCAAGCCTCTGCACCAGCCGAAATCCCGACATTTACAGCGCGTACGCCAGGAAAAAGATAAGTTTATTAAAATCTTTACATTTTAATTTAACCGATTCACAATTGTTGGAAATTGTTATTGTTGATATAGCTGATGTTACGGTTAAAAGCGCTGCTTTA
>JABXWE010065872.1:0-10455 GCA_014611495.1 Limonius californicus
AAGGCTCTTCTAGTAATTCAATTATTGAAATCTTGCTACCTAAAATTGACTCGTCCTGTATATAAAACATAAAATTGAAAATATAGAAATTGTATTTCATTTTACTTTATTATTTAAAATTTTATTTAAGTTAATTAGTATAGGAAATAAAAAAAAACAATATTAAATTTGAAACCAAGGTGATTAATATTTAAAAAAACCGTCATAAGATTTTTCTAAAAAATATTCATTAATTTTCTTTGCTGTTCTACGATTTAATCTGTTCAGTTTCTCATATTTTTCTTATATTAGGAATTATTTTTTCATTTAATTAACAGCTCGCCAGAAGCCCGACTGCCACCCGTGGTTGTTCGCGATCCAAGCACCGTTTTCATGGATATGTTTCGCAAGGGAATTTTTACTCCTTTATTTTTAACTTAAGATGCAAATTTTATAAGAAAAATTTATTTCAAATTAACAGAGTAGCCTAAATACGCAATTTGAATACAATATCATATTTATTTATGTTTCTTTTAGCTGAAGGTATGCGGTGGGCAACAGAAGCAATTTGATGCTTATGGAGAATTGATTAATTTTTGAACTCCTTTATTATTTCTATTTTAATAACGTACTAAGCACAGCACAATCAAAATTACAATGCGGGGAACAGAAAATCAAAAATCCTATTGACTTAAAACTATACTGCTTTAATTTCGACCTCAGTGTGTAAAAATCCAAATTATTGAAGTGCATATTACCACAAGTAGTACCATAAATTAAATAACTGCCGTATTCATTTTACGCTTATACCGCCCTACAAGACTGTCACGCGGAATAGTTAATTAATGTACATATTCGCATGGGTATGTGTATCGTCACCACCTCTAGCATTGTTGCCAGTATGGCGATGACAAGATGAGGCCAATTAGTAACAATAATGTAGGGAGGCGATCGGTACCTACATATGTTGTGCGTATAAAACAGTACAGCCATCTAGTGAAATATTGTTACAATATGATGTATAAAAGTTGGTGTATATAGGTTATTTCCAACTCCGAGCTAAAATCCTTTCTCTACATAAATGTTAAACTGAATCAGCAACCAAATTGGTTCGGACACAAAAAATTATAATTCCCTACGAAATAGTCGTAGAGAAAGTAATAAGAGATATAGTCATCAAGCTAGCTCAAAAGAGTTTCGGCCCTCCGGGATGTATCGATGAGGCGCTAACTCGTAAAATAAATCGGAGTGCCAAACTCGAATCTTATCAGAGGACATGATTCATGCGATTCGGAGGTGTTTACCTCATTACTAAATGCATTTATCACATTAGTTATGAATAAATAGCTGTCCTTTTATACTTAATCACATAACTTACTAGTTATATGAAGAAATATACTAATATATATTTACTCTACATCAAAGAAATACAACTAAATATCAATATACACATAGTTTTTAGAGACATCAGAATGAGCTAAAAATGCTCTTTATCATTTTGGAAACATCTGGAACAGGTATTTACCCTAAAACACCAAATCAAACAGAGAATTCGGCGAAAGATAAATTGATTAAGACTATGTACACGAGTATCATTTTGAGCAGAAGGAAAACGTAGAATACTTATACACACTATCACAACGATTGCTACTGCGTCTTCGTAGAACTACTCCTAGACTCAACACTACTCGCTCGAGTATTGCAAATTAACCTCCTCAGTAAGAAAGATTATAACACTTAATACCTCACGAGAGAGTATATGTATATATCCCAGGTTCTTCTAAATAAGTTATCTCCTCTATAATTACTCAAACCAGCTTTTCGACTCAAAAAATACGCGACGGAGAAGCTTAGCTTTCCTGGCATCATCTAAGTTAGTTTACGAATGTTCTCGCCAATATGCTTTAAGCAAATATCCTCCTCATAGTGGTATTCCTTTTATTAAATAAATATTTTTATCAAAAAAAATGTTGAATTAATAAAAACCGATGATTGAATTCAGTTCTTCGAACTTTGGCAATTAAAAAAATTATTTAAATTTAATTTATCAATTATCTTCAGAAAGGCGATTTACTAATGGGAAGTTCAATTTCGTCGCTTTTAGCTAATATACAGTGTGGAAAAGCCAAATGGAATAAATTCAGTATTTCAATTATTGTGCATATTTTTAAAAAACCCCGAGACACGTCAGTTTTAGATTATGAAATGACATCGTGCAACGTAAAAATGTCAACCCTAAATTCAACCCCCTCCTAGTGACAGTTGCAACTCCCAAATTTTTAAATTGGAAGTAGGGGCTTGTGCTACCTCATTTGAAAGGTCTTTTCATTCTCTATTCAATAATGCTATGGTTATAAAATTTATTGCAAAAATTAACAGTAAAAAAAATAAATTCATCTGATTGACGAAATTCGCTACAACAGACTAAAAACCTAATAACTAATAGCGATTCGTTCTTAATAAAGTAATAAAATAAAGAACACATCAATTATTAGTGTAGGAGATGTTTAAAGTGCATGCCTCGAACGTCTTGGCGTAAATCGTAAATAAAAATGTCTTCTAACGTTAATCAACATCCGAGGCGTGATCGACCTAATCTCAAGCGTTATTCTTCTTCTTAAGTCGGATAGATCGCGTGGTTTAGTTTTGTACACCATACTTTTCACATATCCCCATAAGAGGAAGTCTAATAGCGCAAGATCAGGTGATCGTGCTGGCCATTCTATCGATCCTCGCCTCCCTATCCACCGATTTGGAAATATAAGTCGAGGTACTGCCGGACATTGACTTCGTAATGGGGTGGTGCTCCGTCCTGCTGGAACTTGTTGTTGTTGAAGTTGGCACGGCATTATTCTGGAGCAGTGCTAAATAATTACCTCCATTCAAATTTCCATCAATGAAAAAGGGACCAATGACATGGTTTCCAATTATCCCTGCCCAAACATTAACCTTTTCCGGTTTTTGCGTGTGTAACTCTCTCATCCAGTGAGGATTTTCTTTAGACCAGTAGCGACTGTTTTGGCTATTAACATGGCCGTCAAGTGTAAAAGTGCACTCATCAGAAAACAAAACATTTTCTAGTTGTATAACATTGTTATCTAACATTTCCATCATTTGTTCACAAAAATACGTTCTTCTATCAGCATCGTCTTCCGTGAGCTCCTGAGTTGGTATCAGTTTATAGGGATGCGTTTTATTTTCTTTTAATACGCGAAGAATCGAGGAATTGCTAACATCCAATGCTGCAGCTGCTTGTCGACTCGAAGTATGTGGGTTTTCCTCAAACTCAAGCATCTAATTTGGTATCATTACTCAGTGCATTGGAAGGTTCTTTTTTTATCTGCCGTACATGTCCAAGTTCTCGTAACTGCTTTTCAATTTTACTAATATAGGCGGCAAATCGGGAAATGTATCATGAAATAGGCGAGCAACCATCTGTAGAATTGGTACTTTATGAATTTCTGTTAAATAAACTATGTTTCTGAATTGCAGTTAGCAAAACTCAAACAACACGCACAACACAGACAACTACTGTCATGCGATTACAATCACACAGCAAGTTGCTACGGCGTTTTCAACAAAATTAACACCGACAACTATGAAGAATGTTGATAAGTTTTTACGTCTTCTTTTTAGGTGATACTGTCGAAAAAGGACACCGAAATTGTGTTTGCTTGCCTTGTTATTATCAAGAGCGAAACGCTATTAGTTATTAGGTTTTTAGTCTGTTGTAGCGAATTTCGTCAATCAGATGAATTTATTTTTTTGCTGTTAATTTTTGCAATAAATTTTATAACCATGGCATTTTTGAATAGAGAATGAAAATACCTCTCAAATGAGGCATCACAAGCCCCAACTTCCAATTTAAAAATTTGGGGGTTGCAACTGTCACTCGGAGGGGGTTGAATTTAGGGATGACATTTTTACGTTCCACGATGTCATTTCATAATCTAAAACTGACGTGTCTGGGGGTTTTTTAAAAATATGCATAATAATTAAGATATCGAAATTATTCCATTTGGCTGTTCCACACTGTATTTATGGAACATTTAGAAGATCGAATTTTTGAATCAAAACAATCTTCGTAAATTATATTTTAGTTCCGTTACGTTGATGATATTTTAGATGTTTTAATAGTTCATTTGAGTTTATTGGTGATTTATTAACGTTTATTAATATTCTACACTCAAACATAAACTTTACATTAGAATCAGAACAAAACAGATGAATTAATTATCTAAACATAAAAATTCCAAAAATAAACTCGAATACTCTATTTATAGAAAACCCACACAAACAGATATCACAATTCCACAGGACTCATGTCACCATAAAACACATCATTAGCAGCCTATTGGTCCTTGATACATAGAGTTCTAACAGTTCCTATAAGTAACAGTGATTACACCACAGGAATTTCGATTATTAAACAAATTGCACACAGTAAAGGATACAAAACAAAACTGATAGACACACTAATCAAAAAGAAATATTATAAATTAGCAACTCAGAAAATATATTCGAAAGACCATTCTGACTATGTTAAATATATTTCAATTCTATATTTCGGTGATATATCGGAGAAAATTTGCTAAAACAAGTACATTTAAAGTAATTCATAAAACAACAAAAAACACTTTCAATACCTTCTTCAACGTAAAAGACAGAACTAACGATTTGTTAAAATCAGGTATTTACAAATTAAACTGTGTAAACAGTGTGATTATGTATACATAGGTCGAATAATTAGAACTTGTTATACCAGATACAAAGAACACATACGCTCGTACAAATACAAACACCCAGAAAAATGTAACTACGCTAAACACTTATTAAAACACAATCATGCATTGACATCAAATTATACAATAACATTTTTACACTTCTGTGATGCTAAACGTAAATTTGATATACTGGAGGCCTTTCAAATTCACAAACACACTTTAATGAATGAGCAAATTGAGCTCATAAATTCCCCGCTATTGGATGTTTTGGAATAGAAGACCAGAGCCAAGTCCGAAATCAAGATCCAGTGTGCTATTGCCCCAACTACACATGTTTACACTATTAAATGCTTTAGAAAATGACTTGTAAAATGTCGAAATACGTATAAAGCACAACAAATACCTGTTGAATTTGAAACTATTATTATTATTATGAAAATATACTTTAAAAGTACTTATTTTGAAGATAATTTTACCATTTTTCTGCGATATATAATTGAAATATTGTATTGACATATATTTATCTTTCTTAAAGTGATTTTTTGGTTATATTTCTTCAATTGCTAATTTATAATTTTTCTTTGTTAATTAATATATCATCGGTTTACTGTTGTAACCATTACTGTGTGCAGTTTGTTTCAAACTTTAAATCTTTTTGGTACAACATATTTAAGATTGTAAAATCAATCTATGTTTATAACATACCGTATTACATCGATTATAAGACGCGACCTTATTTTTGTAAGCCAGAAAGCTTCTCGTCAGCCACCAGTACCTTGGTAAAAAACCATTGAGTATAAGGCGCACTATAAATACAAAAACACAAAAAATAGCGAAAAACATGCGTCTTATAATCGATGTAATGCGGCATGCGGCATTAGGACTTAATTTAGCGAAACGTTTTCGCCTTGTTACAATCTACCGTCATAGATACATCATAATGCATACAATCGCAGGTTTCAGATTTACCTAGTTTTCTTAAAACCAGAAGAATGTCAAACTCAGCGACCAGTGTTAGTTGTTTAGTGTAACTAGCAGCACCAAAGTTATCACAACTTAGTTAATCTACCATTTCTTTATTAAAAAAATATGAACAATTGCCTTTATTTTGTGTAAGATAAAAAAGCACGATTGCCTACGAATAGGCTGCACTAAATTTTGAATTCCCATGCTTATTTAGAATGCTCTTAATACGTATGTATTATACTATTATTAATAATTTCCACAGTACCAAGTGAATAAACGAAATAGAAACGGTTAACGTTATTAATAATTCGATATACACTTACCTATTACAGTACCTTGTACTTGATTTATTAGCATCGCAGTTCAAAATTGAGTATTAGCTTATGAAAAACTCAAAAATATTTTTAAGCGTTAATAAGTTTATAGCGCAATAATGATTATGCAACACGCATTCCATATTTATTTAATAATTAAAAATCTAGCATAACTTAGAGATAATATTAGTTATTATAATAGCATCATCTGTTTGCTTCTATAAAACAAATATAATTGATTCAGTATCCTTCTGTCCTTTTGTATAATTCAGATATACGCCATAAACTTGCACGCTATAAGGTCTGAATTGGTAATTATGTGACATAATCATTAATTAATAAATAAATTGATAAATGCGGTAGAATAGTTATCAACGCTAGCTAACAACAGGATTTGTGTTGCTACCTACACTTTTGCCCCGGTTTTGCTTTAAATTTTTGTATTCAGGTAGCAGGATAACATAACTACGAAAACGTTACGAAACGTTCACATAGTTCGAAAAATTCGAACATGTAATAATTGGCGTACATTTAAATAACGTTTTACACAATGATATGAATTAAATTTGTATAAAATGCGTATAAACCTTATTCAGGTTTGGAAATAATTATTGTTTATTATAAAATGTGTGTTTCCTTTCAAAGATATTGTTAGTTTAATGCAATCACCTTTGCGATCATGCGGTTGCCGTATCGTGAAGATTATTGTTTCACATTTATCTGCATTAATTCTCGTACTTATGCACCATTTGTTAAATCACTGGTTTACTTGCTCAATACTTTCCTGAAGTTTGTTAACTGCATTGTTGATGTCGACATCTTGCGCGAGAATCGCCGTATCATCTGCGTACCTACATAGCTAGGTCCGCCCCAGGTGTTGCAGGAATGTCACACATAAATGTATTAAACAAAGTAGGGCCTAGTATTGAACCTTGTGGGAAGCCTGCTTGTATAAGGTGAGTTGAAGAAGAATATGAGTTTACTCTACTCTTACTTGATAGGTTCTGTCTGATAGAAATGATATTATTATGCACAGTAAATACGGAGGAATATTCATTTTTTTCATTTTGTATATAAGGGTTTAGTCCCGACTCTATCGAAAGCCTGCGCCACATCTATGAATGCTATGCGTGTGTGCTTGTTATTTTAAAATGTTTCTTAAATCCATTCAGTAAGTCTCAATAACTGATGTGTGGTGGGTGAGAAGTTTTAAACCCAAATTGTAGATGTGGTAGAATGCTATTATCTTCCAGGAATTTATTTAGATGAATATGTATGGCTCGTTCAAAAACTTTAGATATTGAGGACAGTAGTTTAAATAATTGGCTGGGTTATCATGCTGCTTGCCTGGCTTGGGAATCATCACTATAACCGCTTGTTTCCAAGTAGCAGGAAGATATCGAATTCTTAAGCGAGAATTTAATATAGCTACTAAGAAGGATATGGACTTCGGTAGATTTTTAAGAAGTAGATTTGGAATCGTGTCCATTCCAGGAGCTTTCTTAGTTTTCAAATTCTATATGTACTGTTTTATTTCGGCTGGAGATATTGGTTCAGAGAGTCTGATATTAATAAGATTGACATTGGTTTGTTTGCTTTCTATTAGTTGAAAATGATTGGTTTGGATGACCGAGGTGGTGAATGTATTTTGAAGATGTCCTGCAAATAATTCGCCTTTTTCTTTATCTTTTGGATAAGTTCGATCAAGTATTCGAAGTGTTGGAATAATTACCAGTTGCCTTAGTAATCTTTAGGTGGCTATCTACGTGTTCGGGTCTCTAAGGTTGAGAGTGATTCCCGTAGTAGGTCCCGTAGGGTGTGATTCTTACTATTCGTATCCGTCTATTCAAATGGACTGTAATTGCTGAATCACGGGTATTTTGCCATAGTTTACGAGCTCTATGTTTTTCTCTTATAAGTTGAAGTATGTGCGTTGGGGGATTTTGGCTGCATGTGTGGTGGGTCGTCGTTCGTTCCTTGTAGCTTGTCGAATGGTCTGAGTGGCTGCTGTATTGAATGCTTCTATTGCGTTATTGATGTTTTCATGTGTTGCTAGGTTTGAAGAACATGCTAATTAATTATCCATCATGGTCCTGAATTTTTCCCATTCAACTGGGCCGTTAATTAATCTTTGAAGTTAGGGGTGGTTACTTGGAAAACGTACACACGACAGGTAGGTGGTCTGAGTCTAGCTCAGTAAGTACTGTCTGAATTATTGGTAGCGTCAGACTTTTGTGTAATATAATGTTTAGAATGTCTGGTTGCTGATTGTGTCTGTACGGAAAGTAAGTATATTCTGGTGGTGCAGATATTAGCACTCCTATTTGAGAGGTGATATAAGTTCTACGCCGTGAGGGTTGTTTTTCCTGCAACCCCAATTAATGTGTTTCCAGCTTAGATCTTCTATCAGTAATGTAGGATGTTGACTACCAAAAATGAATTGAGGTTTATTCTGAAGAAGTCGGCTGTTGACTGGTTTGTAGATGGAAGCTATTGCGTGGTACTGTTTACCATGGTGAGATTTATTGCCACAGCTTCAAACTGATGAATGTTTTTCAGGTCTATTAAAGTTGCGGTAAGGTTGCTTTTTATTATTATTGCTCATGATCCCCATCCAATTCCAATTTCTCGGTCTTTTCGAGTTGTTGATAACCAGGTAGTGTAAATTTCTCTTTTTTGATAAGATGAGTTTCTCTGACACATGCTAAGTGTATGCCATGTCGGGCAATGAATGATATAAAAATTGCTTTCT
Organism: Limonius californicus; assembly: GCA_014611495.1. Taxonomy (NCBI): domain Eukaryota; kingdom Metazoa; phylum Arthropoda; class Insecta; order Coleoptera; family Elateridae; genus Limonius; species Limonius californicus. Next base: position 8,736 of record JABXWE010065872.1, read on the forward strand.
GTTGTTTTAAACCATTGGAGTTTCAGTTTAAATGTGAACTTATTAAATATAAGTAAGTCTATATAAGACAGAGTCTTCGAATTACTTTGACGGTGGCGATGTAGTATAATATGCTAATACTGTAATAAAAGTATCTGCGAAGAATTTTCTCTTGCATAGAGAAGATTCTAATGTAAGGTAGTATGTACTTCATACATATGTGTATCAAATACTATATAGGTGAATTATTTGCCCCGACAGATAAGCAAAACGTAGAAAGTAATTGGAGAGATGACAATCCTTAGAATTAAAACAATCATTATCGACAACTAAATTATATTCATATTTTTATCATCCCAAAATAACATTAAAGATAAATTACTGAAATTATTTAAGTAAAAATGGTAGCTATGTATCATTTTCATTGTATACGTTTCGTAGTCATTCATGAAACCACTTCAATAGGAATTTATTTGATGAAGTAATTCTAAAAGTAGTATTGCTAAAACTATAGTAAATGCTTCAATTTTGTTGAAGTTGGTGGATAGTCGCTCATCTCTCCCAAATGGTTGGTTAGGGGACCCTTCTTGATCAATACGACTTTCTTCTGATCGCAATACACCTCTACATTTAAACACTTTGATCGGCTCCGAACATATGTAGTTTATTGTGTTTTTTTAGCTTTTCTTGGTGATTGGTACACTACAATAATAATAATTTCTAACAGTTTGCTACGGAAAACTCATTTTCTGCAAACAAACTAAGACTAAAAGAGAAAATCATACCATGGTCGTTTTTGATCAGTATTGAAAATAACTTTAGCTATACTATTTTTCATGTAGCTTGCACGGCAACGTATTAGTGGCAGGTGCATCACAACTGTATGAACTAAGAATATGAAACAATTTTATTATGTGCTTTCATGCAGGGACAAAATTTGTTAAAAATAAGAGATCGTGGCATGACCTGTTGACAACTGTTGTGACATTTGTTTACACTAGGCAATATCTTCAGGTACCGAACTAAAGGGCATATCTCTCTAATACCAGGTTATAAGCCAAACAGCGTCATTCTAATGTAGACGTAAATCTGTATTTCAGTATTACTTTGTGGAACGTATTTTTGTATACCTGGTTAAAACCTTCCACGTGCCTTAGAAAGCGATGTAAGTTAAAGGTATGTATTTACAACAGTTACTTCGCTAATCATTTCCCGAGGAAGCTACATGAAACATAGTATACTGCATTATTTGAGAAAATACACATGCACAAATTTTATGTGATTTCTGTATAAAATACTAGTTTACAATATCGCAATAGCTTTATGTTATCGCAGATGACATTAAATTATACACAAAAAATAGAACACAACTGAAATTTTCCACCTTTTCAGTCTACTGTGAAAACTAAGCAAAACTTTTAGAATATTATACTGGATCCTACTAGTCAAAGCTATTCCGAACAACTTTTTTTATTAAGTCGAAAATCTCTTTCTAACCGTTTACGAGATTCCTATGCTTATAATATTCTAGACCAGTGGTCGCCAACCTCTTCAATGTGTTGAGCTACTTTGTTAATTTTGGAATAAACAGCGAGCTACCCACACGGAAGCCACGTAACGCAACGTAAATGAAATAATCCACAGTTAATTTATCATTATATGTATTTATTTTACTATTTAACTGGTAATACATAATACATAGGTACTAATAATAAACTAATAACAAAATAACTAATATTAC
>JABXWE010065895.1:0-10536 GCA_014611495.1 Limonius californicus
AAACTAGTGAGCATTCATGTAATGGATTGTAAATTCAGACTTCATTTATGGAAATTATTGAACATTTATTACTTTTTATAAATTAAACAGAGTTGTAGTGAGTTCCTAATACAACATTTGCCTTGAGAGTCTCATATAGCCGTGGTGATAATTGTGAAGTACCTTCATTAATCTTAATACGTTATTCTCAGTAATTTCTTTGTTTGCTGAACGTATTAAGTAAGGTGGGTGTATACACAACAATATATATACTTCAAAAAGATAATAATATATTGCCAGATTGTAAAATATCAGTGTCAGATATTGTAGAAATAAATAATTATCACAATACCTATAAACTGCAAATTGTAGATTAAAATATAGAACTAGAATTTTTTGTAACATGTTTCGCCACTGAATGCTGGCGGGAATTGAAATATGTGTTGTACTCTTAAAAATAATTTTATATGTAAACCACGCATGCTAAAAAATGTAATCTTCTGCACATTCATCGCCGTCGTTAAATGGAAAACTTGTTATTTTGTTGGAATTTTTTCGCAAACACATGACACAGCTTGGATGTTAAATCGACCAAAACAGATGCTCAAATATTAAACAGGATTGCTAAAGCAATTTCTATGTAAAATCCATTTGTTTATAAACGAGACGATAAAAAATAACGAATAATCATTAATTAGCAGACTTATGGTCACACTACAAAACGCACTTTCAATCAAGTCATTAACCTATTGTTGTTGCAATGACATTATTTACATTTTAGTGCTAGCCAGGGGCAAAACTAAAATCAAAACATGTTTGTTACTTTAAGAAGAGTGTAATTTGTTTCTAGAAATACAAGCGTATGGCTATAAGAATTTCATCATCACATTTAACTGATCAAGACACTAAGGACTGCAATTAACTTTTTTAGACCTTACGTCAATTCCACATTTTTGTTGTAATTGGATTACATCTTCTTTTATTCTTATTGCAGTAGTTTTACAAAAAGTTTAGATGGAGTTTGTTCAAAGTCGAACGATACCTAAAAAAGCTCAAAACAAATCAGTTAATAAATTTTCCAGGTTATTGATCTATGTGCCAAAAACAACTTTAAGGCATCCGTTTATTTAACTTGCTAAATTCCTAATATTATTGGATACAACCATTTACATTCTAAGCAAAATTTTTAAATGGTATCAAATACAGTATCATCAATATTATTTGGTTGGCTGTGGAAAATGATACCAGTATCGTTATATAAGCCTTAGAGTTTACAATATTTCCTAATATTATTTAATAGTTATTACAGTATAGTTCAGCTGCGATTAATTTCTTCTTCTTCTTCTTCTTCTTTGGCCCTCATTCATCCAGCGTCAGATACAGGTCTCCCCTAACTTTTTCCAACAGTCCCGGTTCAGCTTTTTATACATGCAAGACCGGGTACATTTTTCAGATCGTCCAGGGTCTCCATTCTTGTATCCTTTTATTCCACCTGTCTTCGGATTGTCGCGTAGTGTCACCTGTCCATCTCCTTTTTAGGCGTACTACGTGTTTCTTTGCATCTCTTATTTTTGTTTTCTGTTTAATATAATCGTTTCTTATTCCATCTTTGATCTTTATGTTTAGTATCTGACTTTCACTGCCATTTTTGTTTTACTCAACTTATCCATTATATTCTTCCTAAATGCCCACGTCCGTGCTGTGTACGCAGGTGAGAACGGGTAAGACACATTAGTTAAATATATTTCTTCGATAGTATCAAAGGAATTTTCTTGGTAGCTAAGATGTTCCCTTATCTTCCGAATGCTGCTGATGCCAACTTAATTCTGCTCTATATTTAGGCAGTTTGGATAGATTTGTCACATTTAATCGTTCGCCTTAGATTTGTATTCCTCTACGTAATCTATTGCTTGTTTCCTATCCTTAAGTCTTATCTATTTTCATCAATCGTCATAGCTTTCGTTCTGTGTTTATTCAGTAGTACCTTTTCCGATTTCGTGTTAAGATTGTTTAGCATTTTTTGAATATTTCCGGTATTGTCAGATATTATGACGTCGTTCGCGTATCTTAGGTGATTTAATCTCCGTCCATTTATATTTATACCCGTATTTTGCCATTCCAGTTCTCTAAAAATATCTTCCGGTATAGCATTACACAGCTTAGGATTCATTGGATCTCCTGATCCTACTCCGCGCCTTATAACGAGCGATTAAAAAGTTTTCAAATTACGGTTGGCTGTGAGTGCTACAAGGCACGTCGTAGCTGTCATGTTACGTACCAGCCGTATTTTATGCTTCTTTCTTTGAATGTAAACACAAGTAAAGTGAGCTTAACTAAAAGCGTATCTCATCGCAATAAAAGGCATTTTAAAAGGTAAACAAATAAAGACATTTATTTAAGTATTTTAAGAGTATTTGGAGTATTTGAGGCTTCTAATGTGTGTTGAAATGGCCTCCATCTTCCTGAAGACAACTTCGGATCCTCCTTGTTACACCATTGCTAACATTTTGTAAAATCTGTGAGGAATTGTTTATTTCCTTACACTTTACTATAATTATTTGCGGAAGTGCATCCAAATCGTGAATCGGGGTTTTGAAAGCCGAATTTTTCACGTGGGGCCATACAACAATAGAGGTGTTAAATCGCATGTTTTTGGAGGCCATATGTTAACAGTATTTCTGCTAATTACTCCATCTTCGAAAAAGTCACTAAAAGGAAGTTTAGGGTATCTCGCGCTGCATGAGCCGTTGCACCGTCCTGTTGGAAATAACCATACCGGAACTCGTCATCATGCAACTGATTTATGAATAGGAGTAGAATTTCTTCCTGATATGTGGCTACTATCAGTGTATGGAAAAAAATTGGTCCTATCAATCTTCTCCTACTAAAGCCTATTCAACCTCCAATTTTTTGTGAATGTAGTGAAGTTTCAGTGAAAATATGGGGATTCTCCGTGCTCCACATTCTCATATTTTGGGAATTGACGTATCCAAATTGGTCGAACCAATCCTCGTCCCAGAAGAAGGTTTTGTCCTATAAATCATAGATACTGTGTAAAAACCAGTTGCAGTATTGTCGTCTTTGTGTAAAATTTAGGGGAAGCAGTTCGTGCATGACAGTCCTTCGATATGGAAACATATGCAAATTTTCTTTTAAGATGATTCTGCAAGGTCCTTAAGGTCCACATGTTCTGATAAGACACGAAAGCAATTTGAAGGGGAATTGGTAATTATTTGCCTTACATTTTCAAGAATCTGATTGGTTAGTTTTTAGACCTACCAGCTGTCTTTTTCCTGGAAACACTACTGATTTCACGAAATAACCTTATCGAGCAGCTTAGTTGATTAAACCATTTTTGATATTGGAACACAACTCATGGAAATTGTTCGTGATATTCTGCAGAACAATCTGGAATGGGATAGGTCCAACTACTATTATTTTTTTGAACAATCGGAAAATAACATTTAACTATGATCATTTTCGAATAAAATTTAAATGAACACTTTTATTTTCTTAAATTGATTTTTTAAGTGTTTTGTTAGAGTCTATATATTGTATGGTGATTAGTTTTCCTTGGCTGTGTAGTTATCTTCTTTCTTCAAATGGAAAAGTGATTTTTGGCTCCATATGGTTTCATTATGTTTTTTTGCTACCGTTCATCCTCTTCCCAGTAAGGCTTTTGTAAGAACTGCATTGATTTCATTTAGATTTTTATGATTCAGATGGTTGTGAGAATTTAGTATTCTTTCTATTTCTTCCTGATATTTTGATTTATTTTCTCTTAAAATACGTCTATCTATTCTTGATTATCTCTTTTTCATTAATCTTTTTCTTTTCTTTCCATTGGTTCGTTTAGTTATATTCTCCCACGTACCATTCTGTGGCCACTTTTAGGATTGATGTTGTTTATGATTGTTACATCTTCTACTATCGTTGAAGTTGCAATGACTCATAGTGGGATAGATTGAATAAATATAATAGAAAACACTGTCGATTCCCACAGAAAATATTTAATAACGAAGTTATACAAAAATACTGTTAACGTTTTCGGGCAGTCTACCATCCATCTTCAGACTAAAAAAATTAAACCAAACACTTCAATAGAAACATATTAAGGAAAATTTGAATAAGCTTACCTAAAATATTGTTCAATAAAGAAAAAACTTAACATCAATTGGATTAAGAAAATAACGTATAAACTAAGCATGTTGTAGTTAATTTAACTTTAGTTAACAGTATTTTTGTATAACTTCGTTATTAAATATTTTCTGTGGGAATCGACAGTGTTATCTATTATATTTATCTTTGTTTCTGGTGATAATGTATAATTTATCTCGTTTTTCACTTCTCAGTTTGGACTTTAATTGGACATTAATTTCTACTACACAACATAAAATAATTATTCCTGATTACATAATTTGATATCCGTATATTTTATAAGTTTCTTAAATTCTTTTGCACCTGGTAAAATTTTGCATTTGAATTGCTTGATAAACTTTGTAAGATTCATAAGTAGTTATTTCAAAATTTATCATAATAGAATTGTAAAGGCTGCCTTAAGAGTGTCCAGGTATGATAACATTGGAACTTTTAATACATATCTAAAGAGGAACAGGATTCTATGTATATAAACTTTGTAAAACAAGTCCGGATACCCGGACACAAAAGTAAGATTAGAAGTCAGCTGCAAAAGGAAAGTCTACATGTGGATTGCATGTGTGCTAAATTTTCGCTAAACATTATTTTATATTCTGACTTTAAATCTATCGAGTTGTAGTTCTAAACACAATTAGTTATTATCGCAATTTTTTAAATACGAAGTAAGAACTTCAATGTATTGAAAACTAGACATTCTTAAGGCAGCCTGCGTGGTTAGGTTTTTCAAACGCGAAAGGTTATAAAGTGAAAGAGACTGTCAGAAACGTATACTCTGTCTCAGAGGTTTACCTAGCTACCGGATTAGCGCATATAAATTTCTTCGACATTTAAGTGCTGGTTCTATTTCACTCAGACCTATTATTAGTCATAGCGTATCTTAATACAATACTATTAGGCTTTCTGGTATACACTTACACATTTGTAAACTCCGGCGCCGCACGTTTTGCTCGTGTTTTGTTTGGAAACACGCTTAAAATATAATCTTTGAATAAATATTGGTTTTGCAGATATAGTATTATGTACTTAAATTCTATAACATTATAAATCCGTATCTAATTAATTATGGTCTTTACAACCTGTAATGTAGAATAATAATAATCGAAGTATACAATTGTGTACTGTGTAATAGGTAAGAAAAAAATGTGTTTCAATAATTTGATTTTCAATTTCAACAACAAATAATCATCGCTATCATCAGTATAATCGGAGTTTGAATACAACCTTAAAGTAATTACAATTGGATTTATTTCTGCAATCGCATTTTCACGTTCCCGCCATGCTTGAACTGATTTTTCAGCGTTTTTAACATTTTTTTTTCACATTTCTGCGTAACAACTGCTAATGCTTGGTTTCAAGATCTTCATAATTTAATTTACAATTTGATATGTCAAACAAAAATAAATTTGTAGTTTACACAGCACCAACTAGCTGCTGAAAGCCAATAACTATTAATAACCCCATGGAGTTTTTATACTCCTACAAATGATCATTCGAACTGTATTATTGTATTGGTAATGCGATGTATTATAGATAAGGTAATTAAGGAATGGTTGGTAGATGACTCATACAACTCGAACAAACCATTTTAAGCTTAAGCGGAAAGCATTGTAAGTTCAATCACAATAGAATTAAGGTAATACATTTTATTTTATCTTGATAGTATAACTGCCAATTATAGTTATTTTTGATAATTTAGATGATTGTGGCATTATTTCTATCGTATATTCACTAAATGTTAAAAGTGAGTAAAAATAATTATGGCACTGGGCAGTAAAATTAATCAGCGAACGGACACTGCTGGACAGGTCGATATTTAAGTACGTACAGTTTTGCGTTAATCCGGTAGCCAGGTAACCCCATGTGAGACGGACTATACAAGGATCACATGCAGTTGTAAAGTAATACATTTAGAAATAAATAGTTGCGTTCTAAAGTAAAATTAACTGAACTTTGATAACTATTAAATTATTGTAGTAAATACTATAAACGTATGTCTTAGCTAATGGCATACGTTTTGTGTTCCCCACAGGCGACCCTCTTTCGAAAATTGCCTACTTGCTGCATATATATTGTTAATGTTGCTTTAATATATAAACTAAAAATTAAACCAAATATGAATATAATGAATGAATATAAATGAAACAGCGCCTTACTATTTGAAATCTACACGTGCCCAGTTTTAGAACCGCCGACAAAGAAATATTACGGAATCTAAAATCTGTTCCCTATATTTTTTATAGGCTTTGACGTGCCTTGTTAAAAAAGCAACCTGCATATGTCAGGTGACCCAAATATACAATTCTCATTCAAAAAGGTATAATAATCAAAGTTTTAAACAGAGCAGCTGTTTGCTAGTGTTCCACTACACCAGATAAAGGAACCACAAAAACCCTTGTAAAAAATTGCAAAAACCCATAATCAACTGCCATTAACTCGTTACCATGACCTTACGCACCTGCCGTATGTGGATTAATTTTTTTCCACGGATGGATAGTTAAATAGACGTGTGCGGTATTTCCGGCTAAAACAGGCGAAAGCGAATTGATTTCCGTTTCGCATTCTCAAGATTTGACCAAATTCAAGGCCGCTCCCAAGTAACCATTGCAAAATTACGGGATGACTCATGGATATTTATAATAATTTATCAAACATGCCGCTATCATGCGAAACAACGTTTAAGGTATTCGCAAAGAAAACCACAAAATTTAATTAAACATTACTTTTATATTTATGCCCATTGTTATTTATCTTGTTAAATAATTCATCTTAGATATATTCAAACAACAATAAACAGCAATAATTTTAACAGTTGCGTTTATAATAATAATTATAATAATAATAAAATTTAGATAATATACTATACGCTATTAACATTTTTATTTATCATTGTTTCTTGGAAACAAAACAGCCTTCTTACTTTCAAGAACAAAGTTTTTGGCTTCATCGTGTTTTTGAGTGCAAAACACGTGAAACACAAAATTTCCATCGTTTTTAATTTCCGGTCCAGAGTTCTCAGCACAAACTTTTGTTTGTTCACTGGACGTACCATCGGTTCGATTGCTTGCTATATCAAATTCAACAGAATAATTCGAAATTACATCAACCCTAATTACTTGTTCGGTTTGGGGTGTAGGTGGTTTCGACAAAGAAAACGAGACAGTTTTCGTTAATTTTTTCTTACTTTTGTTTTGCCTTTCACTGTTTTTTCCTTCTTTTGTTTTCTTTTTGCGCCTGCGTTTCGATCGATGCTTGATGCCTTCATTAGCCCCGACCTTATCTTCTAAATCAAAACTTATTCGTTTGATATCCGCAGTGGTATCAGTTTCTTCCACCGTTTCTTCCTTACTGGACTCTCTAAGAAGACGTTGGATGTCTGGATCGAGTTCTTCTTCAGATTTGATAACAATAGACTCTTCTTCCGAACACTCGTTTTGAAGTTCTTTGATTAAATTGGAAACGTCCAAACTGTCCAGATCGGTATCTATGGAATTGTCATCTCTGAAACTTTGTCCCTTGGCAGATCTTAACCTCGGTCGTTTATGCGCCCAACGTTTTGTAGAACTGCCCGTGTTGAAGGCTTTTATATTTTTTGGTAAAATTATGTTCAAAACCGATAAGGATGGCTGATCTGGTTCTGGTAACTTCTCCGTACTATCGTACAATGATAGCCTGTAAAAAGGTGTAGTGTTACTGATATTTTTATTAATTCGGTTTGGTAATAGCAATACAGGGTATTTAATCATTAGTGCTCCATATATTTCAGAAGTGGAAAAGCACGCCAAAATAAGAAAGGTAAGTGCTAATACATAGATTTTCGTTCAAAAGAGAAAATCTCTATGCAGTTGACAAGATAATTAAAGGTTAAACTAAAAGCAAACTATTGTATTTTGTTATTAAATGAAGTGGTGGTAGTAATAGTAATCATTAGTGTTCGTATAACCAAATGGTGACAGATCATGTCAATACCAAAAAAGTAAGTAAATATCGAATATGTAGTTTAGTTTAAATGAAAACATCTATGTATACACAGTTAGCAGCAGAACTAAGGGTTAAACTAAAAGCAGAAGTATTATATTTTGTAAATGAATTGGCACTAAAACTACAGGGTGTTCAATCATTAGCGCTCTGTAAACCCAAGCGGTAGCAGAGCATGTAAATATACGAAAAAGAATGTAAAAACTTATTTAATATACCCTATTATATCGATTATAAGAAGCATGTTTTTCTCTATATTTGTGTTACTGTATTTATAATGCGTCTTATACTCGATGGTTTCTTTGTAAGGTACTGGGTGACGAGAATCTTTCTGGCTTACAAACATAATGGTGCGCCTTAAAATTGGTGGCGTCTTATAATCGACGTAATACGGTAGTATAAAATAGCAAATTTTTACATAGTTGATAACATAATTGTGCGTGACTCTACAAACAAGCTATTGTATTTTAGTATTAAACAGATCAGCGATAGTAATACAGGATGTGCAATCATTAGTGCTCCGGTTAACCAAGAGGCGACAAAGCATGTCAATAAGTAAAAATAAGTAAAAATCGAATGTAAAGTTTCGTTAAAATCAAGGAAATTTCTAGACAGTTGGCAATATAATTAAGGGTTAAACCAAAAGCAAACTGTTACAGTATTTTGTTATTAAATGAAAATACAGGGTGTTCAATCTTTAGCGGTTTGTATACCCAGGCGATGGCAGAATATGTCAATATGAGTAAAAATAAGTAAAAATCGAATATTAAGTTGCGATCAAAAGAGTTAATATAGGTATACAACATTGGCATCATAATTAAGTATTAAACCAAAAGCAAAAATATTGTATTTTGGTATCAAATGTATTGGCAATATGAGTACAGGGTTCCCATTTATTGGTGCCCCATATACCCAAAAGGTAACAGAACATGTCAATATGAGTAAAAATAAGTAAAAATCGAATATGAAGTTTCGATTAAAAGAGTTAATATATACAAAGTTGGCAACATAATTAAGTATAAACGAAAAGCAAAATATTGTATTTTTTTATTAAATGGATTGGCAATATGAGTACAGGGATATCAATTATTGGTGCTCTATATACCCAAAAGATAACAGAACAAGTCAATATGAGTATTTTGTTATTAAATAGATTGACTTTAGTAATACAGAGTGTTCAGTCATCAATGATCTGTATAAACACGAAGTGAAAGACAATGCTAATATAAGTAAAAATAAGTAACAATCGGATTTAAGTTTCCTTAAATTCGAGGAAATCTATAGACAGTTCGCAACATAATTAAGGGTTAAACTAGAAGCAAACTCTTACAGTATTTGATTATTATATGGATTTGCGATAGTAATAAAGGGTATTCAATCTTTAGCACTCCATATATCCAAACGGTAGCAAAACATGTCAATATAAGTAAATATCGAATATTAAATCAAGATTAAAACAGGTGATATATGCACACTTGGCAACATAGTTGAGTATAAACTAAAAACCAACTATTATAGAGTTTTGTTATTAAATTGATTAGGGATACTAATACGAGTGAGTGAATATATACAGCGTTGGCAATATAATTACGTCTACAACTAAAAGCAAAAATATTGTATTTTATTATTACATGCATTGGCAATATGAGTACAGTACTCAATTATTGGTGCTCCATATGCCCAGAAGGTAACAGAACATGTCAATATGAGTAAAAATAAGTAAAAATCGAATATTAAGTTTGAATAAAAAGAGTTAATATATACAAAGTTGGCAACATAATTAGGTGTTAAACCAAAAGCAAAAATATTATACTTTGTTATTAAATAGATTGGCAATATTAGTACAGGGTTCTCAATTATTGGTGCTCCATATACCCAAAACGTAACAGAACTTGTCAATATGAGTAAAAATAAGTAAAAATCGAATATTAAGTTTCAATAAAAAGAGTTAATATATACAAAGTTGGCAACATAATTAGGTGTTAAACCAAAAGCAAAAATATTGTACTTTGTTATTAAATAGATTGACAATATTAGTACAGAGTTCTCAATTATTGGTGCTCCATATACCCAAAACGTAACAGAACATGTCAATATGAGTAAAAATAAGTAAAAATCGAATATTAAGTTTCAATAAAAAGAGTTAATGTATACAAAGTTGGCAACATAATTAGGTATTAAACCAAAAGCAAAAATATTATACTTTGTTATTAAATAGATTGGCAATATTAGTACAGGGTTCTCAATTATTGGTGCTCCATATACCCAAAACGTAACAAAACATGTCAATATGAGTAAAAATAAGTGGACGCGACTGCCTCCCTGGACTTTCCCATACTGGAAACTGTTCATATCATCTTTATTCAACAGTAGAGTTATTTTCCTCAAAACGGTTGTTCAAGTGCTATCCTAAAACCTTGCCTC
>JABXWE010065958.1:0-14936 GCA_014611495.1 Limonius californicus
AAATAATGTTTTGGTAATTTTGAATTTAATCTAATTTAGTTTTCAGATTAATGTCGGGCTGCATTAAACCATTTAAGTTCAAACTTAGAACAAAAGATAACAACTAAAAAATTGTAATTTGGTTTTTCCTATTTGGAAAAATTATCAAGAATTATATTACAGTTGCGATTTTAGCAAATATTCAAGAATTATTATTTGAATTTTAAAACCAATTTGAAGAATTCAAGGCATGTGAAATAATGTTTTACTGGTTAGTGCTTCGTTTTTTTTTAACGCTGAAGAAACACAAAGGGACGTCCAAATCGAATGCATGCAATGGGAACACGGTGCCAAAAGAAAAGTATAAAGTTGGAATTCCAGATTTTAATTGTACTTGCCAAAACATTTCATCGAAATACGTATGTTTGCTGCACGAATCTGCAATGTTTGGTAGTACATACCAAGGGTGAAAGTAAAAAAAGGTCTTGACCAAACGTAATTGGTTAACGGCTTAAAAAAAACGAAATACAACAAGTTAGTGACGTACATGTTGTGTCATGTGCAACGAATGACTGCTGAGTGCTTCTACCTCCAGCCGTCCGCTATCCATCCTCGGACGGGTAAATAAGGAGCACAGATTTCAGTGAGAAATCTTATCACCGAGGAAGGTGGCTCAGCGGTATAGCGTTTACATTTTAATCGGGAAGTCTAAGATTTGAACCCCCGGGCTGTGTGCCTTAACTTAGCTGTTGTTGTGGTGATGGAGGTAAATGCTAGGACAATGTCAGCATGAAAGCCCATTAAGCAATTTTCCTAGTCTTTCCCAATCTATCGTTTCCGTAGCTATAGCTAGCTGAACAGGGGCTGAGGGTTCAGCCTCGGAACCCGAGTAACACCTCTAGCGGTTTGCCCCCTACTGGGGAATGAACCTACAATGAGTTTCCTTTCGAGTGAGAAATCATTTTGATATAATTTATTTTGTTGTAGATTTTTTACGAAAAACAAACTATTAGTTTTCTTTATAGCCTGGTGATTTTAATTTTTAGTTAATTTTTAAATAGGAATCATTTAAAAATCTTTCACCAGAAGGGCTTAATTTCACCCCTCGTATATATATATTATACATATATGTATGTGAACAATTATTTTCCTTTTTAAATACTAACACATTTAATACATTTGATAACAATACCTGAAATAATGGATATTTTCCAATTTCGGTAAATTCTGTAAAGAAAAATTAAATATAAAATATAAAATGAATTATTTTCGAATATGCATAAAATAAATTTTTTGCTAATATGTTGGTAGACTTTTACCTGCGGCTCGCAGACTGTCATACTTAATTTGGTGGCCCGTCTGCGTATAGGAGTTTGACACTACTGTGCTACATCATAATGAAAATTCGCAGTAATTTAAATGTCAGAATGACCGACGTATTTACAGAATCGTGTTTTTCATGAGTAGGTATTAAGGCTTCATGAATCACTTTCATAACGCTAATACCCAAAGCTATTATTATCGCCGCTACATAATTTTTACGGTATTAGCAGAATATTCCAAGGAAAAATTTAACTTTCTTAATCGATGAAACCTTTCTAAATAAAATATTGGCCTAGCAATTATTTACACAAAAAAGGAAAATTAATTATAAACAAAGATCATTTTTTGAAAAACCACTGTTATGATGAAATACAATAATAAAACACAAAGTACCAACCAGAATAATACGGTTAAATTAGAGAGCACGCGTATTAAGTTTAATGAACTATCCTTATTAAAATTTTTAATGGTCACGTTTCAACTATGTATCCAGCAGTATATCACCTCATATGTATTTAATGCGCAGTTTTTAAGGAATACGTTACGATGATTAATTTTACTGTGTGTTACTTAAATGCATCAGTATCAATTCCACGTAAAATGTTAATACTTTTTTCTTTTCACACACAGCGTTGTGTTTCCATTCATTGCCTCGCCTTTCTTGCAGTATTCAATTTTCCCTAGATAAAAGAAGTTAATTACTTCGAGCTCGTCTATGTATTCAATTTCCTAGAAATACTTTCAAGATCATTTATTTGCTTAGAAACTGTAAGATAAAGGGTAAGGGGTTAAACTAGAAATGAATTACCCGTGTTGTGGAGCGGCAAGACGCAAAACCGAGAATGTTTAGTGTACTGTGTAATCGAGATATTTTCCCACCCAGTGAGCCTCATGTGCAGCTAAATCATATTAATGTCTTCATGAGTTCCTTATGATAGACACCACCTATCACGGAAGATACCCTTCCTTGGTAATTTGCCCTCTTATTATATTAGAACTTCATTGCGTAATCCAGATTAACTATAGATAGAGGGCTTAAAATCAAAGAGGGATGTTTCCTACCACACCTCTATTATGTTGCTTCTCATAAGGTAGCGAGGTAGTAAATATTAATGGTACATAAAAGGCGTAGAGAGAAAAAAACTCGATAAGATTTTAATAATCCATGTTAAAGTAAGATAATATCTTCAATTTTAAAGTTCATTTATAACAATTTTTCTAAATTTGTTTTTACTACGGAGAATAAAAAAATTCCGTTTCCTTTTGGACACTTTTACAGTGTCCCATTTATAATCTCATGAAATTGAGGTAGGAAAGGTTGATGTCAAAGAGAAATATCAATTTCACTTGAAAGGTCGAGCTATCGGTTTCGAAAATGGGCACCTCTTCAAACCTGACATGGGACAGATGTGAGTAATTAATAATGCCGAGTCTAATGTTTTCCAAGAATAAATTCTATTTTCAATTGGATGACATTTCTCCATTTTATAGATCTAAGCACACTATTGCTACTGACATGAAAATTGTTGAGAATTTAAAAGTAATTACTAAAAGATTTTGATAATTTAATGGAATTTGCTATCAAATAATACTTTTCTTGCAATATAACTAAAAGAGTGTCTTATTAGTGTCCTTCTCTACAAATATACCTTAATATTATGCATAATTTTAATATTTATATTGAAAATACCAATTACCAAATACCTATTTACTAAACGTTGTTTTTGTAATAATCACGTAAGAGAAATTGTATCGACAATCAACAAAATAATTGTAATTTACGTATATTAGGGGAGGATATTCGTTGTGAATGCTTATTGAATATATATTCTTTGTAGAAGAAAGCGCAGTCAAGAAGGTTACGGAAACCGAAAGAGGGTGAAAGGGGGAGATACAGCAGCATTCGGAACGATACTTTTTAAGTATCGCGATAACGATACCGATACTTTATCAAAAAAGTATTTCGATACCAATACTAGATACTTTTTTCAGACAATGTCGCGATGCTGATAGTCGATACAAAATATCGCTGTACCTTTAGCGATAATTTTCCGTTGGGAACAATCCAAAATACCGAAAGTATTATAATATCGAAGGTATAAAATTATAAACAGTATCAAGTTATTAACTCAAGGTAGTAGTTTTAACGTTAAAGTTATAATTGTAATTTTTTTTTAAACCTAATCTTAATTCATATTACGGCTAGTTGGGCTAATATATTTTAGATTATAGGCAATTTCGGAAATCTCTGACTTTATCAAAATTTTCGCTTTATCTTTAGAATAGATTTGTTTGCATATTTTATAAAACCTTTGGTTAAAGAATGGAATGGAATTTTGATGAAATATCGGGTGCTTTCTTCAAATTGGGAACTGTAATATCCTGGAATTACGAACATTCAATTTTAGTTTAGGTTTCCTATTTATATTACCAATAATGTCTAAAGAAAAACCTTTTTGGCGTGCCGATATTTAATATCGATTTGGAATTGATGGAAAGGTAATTAGTCTACGAACCAAACAGCAAAAAAACCAAAAACGTTTATTTAGGGAGATTTTACTGAAATATTTCAACTATCTATCCATCTTTTGGACAGTCTTCCCAAATGTAAAACTTAAGAGTACATTTTCTTTCTGTGGTGTAAAGTAGTAGTTTATAAAATCCGGTCTATTACTGCAGTTTCGAAATTGCAAATTCAAGTTTACGAAAACGAGTCTAACAGAAAACATACATAGCTTACGGATTTTTCTCAAAACCTTCCTATTTCAAAAAATGTTTAATACACCTCGAATATATAAAAATTTCTTAGAATAAAACAAGGCGTTTTTGGATATTTGGACAAAAAACTGGAATTTCATGAAAACTCTGGCAGACTTGACGTGGTTCGTCAATAAATATATCAAAATTTTCATGTCATTTCGTGCAACAACAAACAAACAAAAAAACGTTTGACCTATTATAACGTTTGCTAATTAACTAATAAATCACCGCAGTTGTTCAGTAAAGTGTATCAATGTGTAGGTTTACTACCACGCACAAAGTAGTTCAGTATAGTATGTGATGTGAACATTGTATAGTAAAAAAGTATTTTTGGCAAAATGGTACTTAAATGGTTGGAAGCTACCATGACTCATTTTCTTAAATTGTATCATAAACGTGACTGTCTATTAGAATCATCGATAAAAATTATGAATATGCTAGAGACAACGCCCTACGTATAATTGCAAAGGAAACAAACATACCTGGTCTTAAGTTCCAACAAAGAGCAAAAGAGATGGAGGAAAACAAAAATGGGAAAGCCAAAGTGTCAAAAAGACAGGATGAAATGCAAGCCAGAAAGGTGATTAATCACGAGAAAAACAGAAATACTAAAGAAACTAAAAATGTGAAATGGATAATACATAGAAACAGATAAACAAACAAAACGGAAGGAGGAAAACAAGACAAGAGATAGAAACAAAAAATGCGAGAAACTGTACGAGGAAAAACACTGAAGCACACAAAATACAGAGTAACCACAAGAGAATAAAAAACCGAAATACGCAAGTAAAGAGAAAAATGAGGAGGCACAAAAACTAAAAACGGGAAGAAGATAAAGCAACATTTGCTAGAGGAGGCATTTTGCTGTTGTTAAGGTTATACAGTTACATCAGAAAACACATACGGTTTGTTTTAAATTTTAGCCAGCTCATAGCCACATTATTATAGATCTTACACTTAAAAAACTACATAGGTTTCGCAAATCAGAATTAAAATCACTTTACAGTTTATCATATCAGCTTTACAAAAGATATTAAATCGAATTGCAAAACTGAACTGAAAACGTAATAAAAGTAAGCATTTACAACAAATTTTACATCAAAGCTGGTCTACACGCCTTTAAATTAAAACTTTAAGAAGACGCTGCAAGCTACATTTCTAGTGGGATAATGCTTGCGTTGCATTTGCAACTAACAACTGCATTCGACGCCATTTTTATTATAAACATTGAATCGAATTTTCTTGAAAAGTGTGAACAAAATAGTTGATTAATTTTAGTTGATCAACAAGCAGTGAACCGTGAGAAGGCCTTTTTAAGCCAACAAGAGAACATAACTCAACGAAACGCAACGTGACGCAAGAAAAACCAGCATGAAGTAACGAAATATAACATAACGTAAGGTAATGTAACACAATTTTTAGAGTTATTTAATGTAATGTAATGACACATAACCTAAACCTTTCATAAACAATGTACTCCCAATAACTATATAAAAAATAATTACTTACCTCTAAGGTAACCTGGATTAACTTTAACGTAAACTAATCAATATGTAATTTATCGTAATTTCCCCTTACTCTAATCCACTGAGGATTGGAAAGGATGAACCAAATAACAGTACGACAGACAATGCTGCTTTATCATGCATTTATGCAAGCATTTATGACGATCGGTTGGAACAATTTTAAATTACACTGCTGCAAAGGTCAGTCATAAAGCTTTTAAAATGTGTAAATTTAAAATGGCAAACTTTCCTGAATTTTATTAGCAATCCGTCCAATAAAAGTTTAATTGTAAAAGTAACAGCGCGTTCCGAAAACATACATAACCCTATTAAGCGACAAATTTTACTTGCAAATTAATGATAATAATTTCTATAGATGTAGACATTGTAGAGCCGCTTATCTAATAAAGAATTTCAAAGACGAAGACTACAGAAATGTGTAGACAGATGCAGTAAAATGGCTAAAGATGTATTATTTTAACAGGTATTATTCAAATTACGATGAATATTCACTAATTTTATTGATTTGGGTTTATACTTTTATAACCTAATTTTTAAATAATATTAGACCTGACGCTATTTTCGATTAAATCGAAGAGATTAACATATTACAAGACAAATCAATAGGCTACGATTACGTTTTGTTTGTAAATTATTTGTTGTTGAATACATTAAACAATTTATGACCATGAAACAACCTTTTCATAATTTGGGTATTTGATACCAAGAAATACAATATTATTTCACTGTCCAAGTTAATCGATTTCAACTTTTGTAAATACAGGCTGATTCAAAAAGTGTGATCCAAACTTAAGGGTGTGGTGTGGGATGCTACACCAAGCAAAAAATGTTAATAAACTCATGTCGTATTTCCAACCGTTATGTAGTTACAGAGATTCTGTCCTGTTAAATCAAGTCATAATAGAAAATAAGTCAAAGGTGTTTCAAGCTTGAATTATAGTTGTTTTCTAAGTGTGGTAATGATGGAGCCGTTTTCTACACGTGAATATACAGAAATGCATTATATAGCTATTGCAGCGGGAATGCTCGTGCAGCTGTGGTAGAATATCGGAGAAGGTATCGTCACTGGTCACCGAACATTTGAACGGTTGCACCGAAATTTGTGTGAAACATGTATGGTGTGACCACCTCATCATGCTGGAAGAAATAACGTGGACAATAATGCTAGCATTGTTGACGCAGTCCAGCAAAACCCATCGACGAGTAATAGAAGAATTTCTAGGCAATTAGGAATTACCTAGTCGATGCAACCGTTTAAATATTCGGTGGTCAGGCTGTCGCCGGTGAGGATTACTTCTCCGATATTCTACCACAGCTGCACGAGCATTCCCACTGCAATCATAATCATCATTGACAGCCTTTTTGTCCCACTGCTGGTCATCGGCCTCTTCTCTGCTATGTATTTCTTCTCGGCTCTAAGGTAGAAACACTGGGGACCTACAGTTTAATGTCGAATCCGAACGACGGAAATTCCAGAGAAGGTTTTTAGCATTAAGATCCCACGGTTGCAAGCCGGATTGTAAAATTGTTTGTGGTGGGTTGCAGACAAGATTTATATAAATGTGCATAGTACTGCTTAGGTTTCGAACCCAAGCCAGAATCGACGTTTTACTCAGAAAGCAAGCGCTCTACCAACTGAGCTACCGCCACATTTGAGCTACCACCACACTATTCCCACTGCAATAGCTATATACAAAGTGCATTTCTGCATATTCACGTGCAGAAAAAGGCTCCATCATTACCATACTTAGAAAATAACAATAATTCAAGCTTGAAACACCTTCTGCCATAACAAATTAGCATTTGTTAATTGTTTGCTGCCTTACTTCGTTGAAATTCATACTTTATATATTAAAAATTGCCTTTTATTATTATTAATATATAAATTAGCATTTGTTTGACTTATTTCCTATTATGACTTGATTTAACAGTGAAACATTAATGTGCTCCGCTAATATGGTCTCCATTAATAGGTTGCTCACCTTCTGATCACTCTCTATAAACGCTACAATTAAGTAGCTCATTAACTAAACATGAGCTCTATGTTAATGATTTGTAAAACGTGCGCCGACACTATGCTACACCCTAGCTGCTTTATTCTAGTACAAATTGCATCATGAAGTAATCACCTACAACTTATCATGGATTCAGCAGCAACTCAAACAAGCGTTGCAGTAGAGCAAACCCTCCTAAAAACTCCCCTGGCGCGCGGCCTCATTCACAACGTGCTAACTATGTTAGGTATCTTATTCTGCGGCATTCACGCAATCCCATCATCGCTCCAATTGCATTTACTACTAGATATTATGCATGAGCATGTAATAGAACAGCATGTTCTATTACATTATTGAACTAGAAGGAATTAATATAGAAGGTATTACCAAAGTAGTGGAAGATTTACGTGCATCTTAATTTAATATACAAATCCTGAATATATCGATATCTACCATACTTTATGTAACGATACAGTGAAGTTAATTAGAATTATCGTCTACGAGAATATTTACGGAATGTAAATCCTAGGATTTCTGCATCATCGTAGAGCAATTTATTTGGAAAACTATTAAAAATTAATTGTTTCTTGCCTTACTTTGTTAAAATACATAAATCCCAAATGCATATTAGAGCAGTAGTCTCATACATAAACGCGCTCAACTATATGTTAGCAAAAATATTACATATTATATAATTACTAGTTGAAAATACACACTAAAATATTCACTTAAAAATTATTCCGAATTAATGAATAAGTTGTCCAGTTTAAGTTTACTATCACAATGCAAACTAGTTAGTTTCGATGTCACAAATATGTTTTCACAAATACCTCCTCAACTGTACTCCTTTGTTAAATAATATTTTTAACAACAAAAATGCTGAATTAACAAAACGAAATAGGTTGATTGAATTAATCGAACTTTGCATGCATCCAAATTATTTTATTTGCAAAGATCAAATGT
The DNA here is from genome assembly GCA_014611495.1 of Limonius californicus. Classification (NCBI taxonomy): domain Eukaryota; kingdom Metazoa; phylum Arthropoda; class Insecta; order Coleoptera; family Elateridae; genus Limonius; species Limonius californicus. The sequence goes on from JABXWE010065958.1 coordinate 8,546, forward strand.
ACCTTCAGAAAGACGGTTTACCTATGGGAAGTCCAATTTCACCACTTTTAGCTAATATATTTATTGAACATTTTGCAGATCGAAGTTTTTAATCAAATCAATCTCTGAAAATTATATTTTGTTTCCGTTACCTTGATTATATTTTCGCATCTTTTAATAGTTACTTTGAATTTATTTGTCGTTTAACATTTATTAATACTCTACACTCAAACATAAACTATACATTAGAAACAGAACAAAATAGACGTATTAATTATTTAAACTTAAGCATAAAAATTAATTCTAAAAACAAATTCAAATACTCGGTTTAAAGAAAACCTACACAAATAGATATAACAATACTACAGGACTGATGTCACCATAAAACACATAAACTAGCAACCTATAGGTCCTTGATACACAGAGCTCTAACAATTCCACTAAATATCAATGATTACAACAAATAGATTTCGACTGTTAAACAAAGTGCACACAGTAATGGATACAACGCAAAACTGATTGACACACTAATCAAAAATAATGATTTTAAATTAGTAATTCAAAAAATATATTCAAAAGACCAATCTGAAAATGTTAAATATATTACAATTCCTTATATCGGTGATATTTTGGAGAAAATTGTTAAAATTATAATCAAAACGAGTACATTTAAAGTAATTTATAAAATAACAAAAAACACTTTCAACACCTTATTCAGCGCAAATGATTGAACTAACAATTTATTAAAATCAGGTATTTACAAATTAAACTGTCCACAGTGTAATTACGTATACATAAGTCACACAATTAGAAATTTTTGTACCAGATACAAAGAACACATACGCTCATACAAATACAAACACCCAGAAAAATCTTACTAACCTAAACACTTATTAGAACATAATTATACATTGACATCGAATAATATAATAAAATGTTTACACTTCTGTGATGATAAACGTAAATTGGATACACTCGAGGCTCTTCAAATGCACAAACACACTTTAACAAATAAATTTTAATGTATGAGCAAAATGAGCTCATAAATTTCCCGCTATTGAAGGTTTTGAAATAGAAGACCAGAGCCAAGTCCGAAATCAAGATCCAGTGTGCTGTTGCCCTAGCTACAAACGTTTACAATATTACATGCTTTCAAAAATGACATGTAAAATGTCGAAATACGTACATATAAAGCACAAAGTAAATAAATCTTGTTAAAATTTGGACTATTATTATTATTACCATATTAAAAATATGCCTACTTTGCATTGGTATATAGTTCTGTAATGGGGTTACTAGCTCAAAATCAGCTGCCGCCTACGCCAAAGAGCATATTCAAATTAATTTGAATTAAATATTTTTTTAAATATACCACAACCGAATAACATACGAACATAGCGAACCACATGAGAAAATAAAGTATCACAAATATTATCTTTTAGTTTATCAGCTTAACATACTAAAGGACTCAGATTTAAAACGACATCCGACAGCTTTATTTATTTCTTTTATTTTACTACACTTGACTTTTTATTAATAACAGTTTTATTCTACCATTCGATAATAACGGATTCCTTCCTTAGACCCTAACGATATTAAACGTATTTGATGTTCACGACTAGCACTTATTTATACAAGAGTAATGAAAGTACACAATAAAATATCATAATAATGAAGCAGCTGGGAAGATAACATCGGCAAAACTCTGTTTTCCATGACATTTCCCTATGTTCTGGTCGCCCATTGACTCTCCATATATCTTTTTTAGTATAAGAAAGCAACCGAATTTTTTATTTTAATTTAGGTATTCCGAAAATCTAGGCGTATATTTTGCTTTCCCAAGGTATTTTTAGGTTAAAGCATGTATTTTATTACGGCAATCAGTTGATAACGAAAAATGTATCGTTTCATTTTTACTGACTGCTGTGCGAGAATATAAGATAAATATATATTTAATTTCCACATCCGTTGAAATTCCAGATATTATGTACATATTTTTTTAATATCTCTTACTTATTTATTTCTTTGCTTTGGATTTCTTAGGGACTACAGTAGACATAATTGATAGTTATGTGTTAAAACCTTCTTAGCTGCAAAAAAGGAAATGTAAATACACCGTTTCGAAATAAAGTCACAAATCACGATGCCTAAGGCACATATGTACTAATTTATTGTGAGAGTTTTGAGTACCCATTTTATTTTTAGAGCTGTGTGCTCATTTAGGGTAGCGTGTGCGCCCAAATATTACTGTGAGAACCCAACACCTACTGTGAGAGCCCAAAGAACTGTGTGTACTAGTTGTATATTAATACATTATTAGGTCTGTGTGCGTATTAACGATACTGTGTAGACCTAAAGGGATGTGCATCCTAATTTAATGTGACAGTTGTGTTCCTCTTTTATTATTAGAGCTGTGTACTCATTGAAGGTACTGTATAGTCCCAAAGAGACACAATGAATTTTCTGAGGACCTAAGGATATAGTTGGGGCCGATATAATACAACGTATGGTAGATCCAAAAAATCTTGTGTAGACCCAAAGAACTGCTTGGCCTAATTTATTATGGGAGTTACACGCTCATAATTGATTATTAGATCTGTGTGCTCCTTAATACAGAGGAATGTACATTTTGATTTATTGGGACAGTTGAGTTCCTAATTTATTTTTAAAGCTGTGTACTCAATAAAGGCACCGTGTGGTCCCAAGGGGCACTGCGTGAACACAAAAGAATTTGTGAGATTCCAAACCATACAGTGTGGACCCAAAAAGTACTGTGTAAGTTCCTATTTTATTATTAGAGTTGTGTGCTGATTAAAGACACTGTGTGGGCCCGAAGAATACAGAAATTCACCTAGCTTACGTAACAGCTATTGCTAATCAATCTCAGTAATTCTAACTAAATACATATGTTGCATCAAAAATTTGCTTGGGTCTTTTAAAATATGCATAATATAACGTTGTTTACCTTTATGCAATATTCTAATTCATTTTGAGGGCACATTAATTGTATTATTTACTTGTTTTACAACAGATTTATAAAATTACAAAAAATAGTAAAAGGCAGTAACCGAGGTTCCAGACTTACAGCACACTCATTACACAAAAGTAATGCTTTTCAATATTAGTTTAAATCTTCTTTAAAAACTTAATAAAATAGCACTCCCGTTGATAAAATGCCATCTTCAACAAATGTTTGTCACTAAAAATGCGGTAAAAAGCAAGTTCTATTGTATTACAATTAAACACCGACACTATCAGCAATTGTGCGAATATCAATACTGCTAAAATAGCCAAAACTTTAAATTCTATATTCTATTCGCAAACATAATTCCTTTCAAAGCAAATTTCCCAATTATAAATCCAGTTTTTCAAGAAAAATGGAAAATACGATAATTTCCACTGCAATTACATATTTTGAAATATTTTAAACATGAAAATTAAATTATGTACGTAGTGCAGTTACAGCTAGAAATTACTGTGTTTACATTCCCAAGTTGCACTTTAAAATATTGAATTAATCATATATCAGAAAATGGATTATTAATGTTAGTGCATGACTATCTATATCTATGCGTACACCACAAGAAACGCACACCTGACGCATTACAAAAATGAATATCAGCTCATTAGCATATTTACATGACAAGATCTGTTTATTGAACTTTGTCGACTTCCGTCCAGACGCTTTTATTAGCGCAAAATCCGGAATCTCACGCAATGTATTACTTCTAAACGTAAATTATCAATACGTGTCATTAGCAGTATATGATTTGCAAATAAAGCCAAACAAATTGTAATTTATGCCAATTCATTTCGATCCGTAATGCACGTAGCGAAACAAAGTTGAAGATAATAATGAGCAGGCAATAAAACGTGACGCACATCAACGAAATTTCCTGCTATTTTCCTGTTTCCAGCAGGAAATAGGCCCTTTAGATATGATCTGAATCGATGCCAGTTGTCCGCTTATCAATGTCCGTCGGAATCAGGAGTAGTAAGAGGATTTCTGATTGATGCGGAAAATGCGTTGTGCTCCTCTTTAACAGGGAGTACTTTAGTTTTGGGGAAGTTGGATATTTAGAACATCATCACTTGGACAACAATACGGGACTTGTCTAACTAGAAAGCTGTAAATGCATTTGTGCACTCCAGTTGTTTTGCTCCTGCAGTGAATGCTTCACGAGTGCCTTGCTGATCAGTTGCTTGCACGTTAACTTTGCAAACAATGTAAACATTAAACTTCACAAGCACCAAGAACAGTGCCTTTGGGCATTTGCATTCCGAGCTAGGTCCAACTCCACTAGGCTACTTTAAAATATGTAAATCATTTGGAAAATGACATTAATATGAAAATCCTTCTAATAAGTTTTAGCGCTTCCTCGCGGAATCATATGCGCAGAAATAATTGTATACTAACAAGCACATATTCTTTCCAAAAGTAAATATTTTTGCATAGTATGTTTATCTTCCTAATGTAATGTTCTTACAAAATTACTTTTTCTTATGTATATTATAAACGGCCCTAGTGTATTTTTTTAATACTATAAATAAATGAGATGGGCCGCTGATTCATCTAAGAAGAGTCACCCTGTACACATACATAAAAATGCAAAGCATTTTTTTAAAGGCATATATTTGGAATCGAAACCAACTGTTTTCGCGTTATTGGATGCCGTTATAAATATTTAAATCCTAGTAGCTCTATTTCATTAATGCTTATAACTTATAAGATCGGTACTACGCGAATAAGGCACTTTATATATCTAAAATATGAATTTAAATCAAAAAATTTATCTACTGAAGGCTGTAATCACTATACTTTAAAGCTGCAGCTGCTCGTTAAACTTTCTTATAACTTGTACAAAACCTAACTGGATCATCCACAAGCAAGTGATATCTTGTCCCCTGATTATGTAAGTAATTTGAGGAAAGATTAGAAAAACCAATCCGGCAATCAAAGGGTTGATGCTGGCAACAGAACAACAGGAACCGTTTATCCCAAGGATTGCTAAAGAGCAGCACAATTACATTCCTACTGTTAAATAAGTACTGCATTGTACTGATGTTAAGTACTGCTTAAATTAACAATATCTTTTATATTGTATATTGCTATGTTATTTACTCTAAATTATGTTATTATCATATGTTATGCTTCGATTATGTTACTTTTTCTACGTAATACTTAAATTATATTAAAAGGATATTGTTTTTGATGTAGAAATCCAGATTGTATCTGAAATTGAGAGAGATTAACTTGGTTGTTATGTAAATCATGATATATGAGGAGAAACTATTATTATAATTCGTAAATGTAAACCTTATTAGAATAAGAAGTATTTTCCGATCTTCGGAATGTCCTACGATGTGACTTATCAGTTATCAACGTGATGTGTTCGTGGATATTCGGTGGTGAATAGTGATGGGGACGTCTATGTTCCACGTTGACGATGAATTTGGGGTGTCCTAGGCAATGTTGGAGCCCTGAAATGTAAATTGTTATAATCTTGTATTTTACCTGTTATAAATATGTTTGTATCTAAATTAATTTGTGAATTACGGTTTATTTATTGTAATAAATAGTTTATGTGATTACATGAGGGAAGTTTGAAAGTACCTTTGTTTAGTTAAATTATGATGTTAATTTAGAAAAAATGAAATTTAGGTGAAAATATTGATTTTGAGGTTATAATTTAATTATTACTTATTATTATACTGTTAGCAGATATACAGCATATAAATGTTTATAATTAAGTTGTATGAAGGGTTTTGTAATTGTCTTTGATAATTTTTTGGCTTAATAGTAGAATTTTGTGTAAATTTGCAATTTTGAACACACGTAATTTTTATATCTTGCATATTTATGTAACTGATATCAAAACATTCATAATTTTTCATAGATCGTGAATTTAATATCAGTTTGTTGAAATATGTATTTGTTTAAGTCGTACAAGGCAATTTTAATTTACTTAATAACATATGTAGATAGAGAGATAAGATTGTGGGACGCCATTGGAGCATTTTTAAAATGCAGATGATTTTTGAGTCTGATTTTGGATTTTAGTCTCTTGGGAGTGCTTGAAGAGAAAGCACGCTTTTTTAATTGCTCCTAAATTAAAATTTATACCATTTAGGTCGATTATTGCAAATTTTGGGGCGTGACCAAGTTCTGTTTATAATGTAATTTTTTTTTAGAGGTTACGGTTATTTGTTTTCATTTTAAAATATAACGAAGTTTAATTTAATTTCAAATTTAAATTATGTGAACGGTTTTGTTGTTAATAATAATAAAACTTACCTGTTATTATTCTTCAAAAGTGTTTTTAGTTAATTTACTTAAAAGTTCCTGTAAAGAAAATCAATTAAAGTGATTCCTTACTAATTAATATAGTGAATTCACTTACCTGGATTACTG
>JABXWE010065995.1:0-11648 GCA_014611495.1 Limonius californicus
AGACCGCGCGACGTATATAGTAGAGAATGAAGTATGCCTGGTTGCATATTAAAAGGAAATTAAGGGGCACCGCAGATATTTGGCGGGACTTCTTACAAACCTTGTAAGTCTGTTCGTTACGAGGCAAGGTTTTAGGATAGCACTTGAAGAACCGTTTTGAGGAAAATAACTCTACTGTTGAATAAAGATGATATGAACAGTTTCCAGTATGGGAAAGTCCAGGGAGGCAGTCGCGTCCACTTATTTAAATATACTTCTTGGTGCAATTCTACCAGTTCTATAAAAAAGTGGAGTTTCCCACAAACAAATTATTTGCTTAAAGCTACGGATATTAAAATCGAAAACAACAACATCTAGAACACCCCCGGCGATTTGTCCTTCCATTAACTGCATATGCAAGTCGTTCTCTCCTCTCCTTTATTGTTTTGCACGTTGTGCATATTATTTTAAGTGGGCTGTAACGCGGTACTTTTACACAGCTCAACATATTTTATGGTTCTACACGCGACCATTAATACAAAATTACGAAGTAGTTAGGATATTCAAACACAAACTGATGTGGCAGTTATACTAAATTACGGACGTATTACTGAAGATTCGACCGACGTAACGCTTACGAGGATTAAGTCATTATTATTGCAAGCTGTTTCAAGCAAATCGCTTCCCATAAATATGGAATTTAATACCGCTCCACTGCAGTATGTTTTATATTGAAATATAAATCTTATAAAATATTTAGAATTCCACTTTTAGCAGACATGGAGTTTTACGGGTTATTAATCCCGATAAAATTAGTCTAAAAGTCATATTTGGGGAAAAAACTTTTATACCTGTAAAAACATCAATATCACTCTGTTCCGAAAGTTTTTATTTGTAATTTTCTGTAATATATTTACATGTTGAACTTATTTTTTAGGGGAAAGGCTGATTATTGGAAACACAAATTTACGGTAAAGACGTCAACCTTGTTTTTCATATTTAATGGTATCCAACCTTTCGAAATGTCAGTAGCTGTTACTCATATTTCTTCAAATCGAAGCTAAACTCGGTAATTTTAAACAGCCTGAATCGTTTAATATCAACATTTATAGCACGTTTCCGGAAGTTTGCGCGCTCATATTTGTATTAATATTAAAATTTTTAAAATTAGTCTGTTAGTAACTAGTTTATTGCGAAGTACAGTGTAACACAGGGTTACACTTTTACCACATCTATGTATGGTAAATAATCGCATAGCTATTAAATAATTAAATGGCTTTAATTATGCATCCATTAGGCAGACGCAAAAATTTGGCGTATGAAAAAGTATTAAAAGTACAGGCATAATTCAGATAAATCAATGTTTTTGTGGCTCTAAACGACGAAACAGTCAATTGCACATTACTCAAATGCCATTTGAATATGGAAGCTAATTTTGTCTATCATGACGATTAGTCTAATATTAGGCTTGTATAAGAGCAATAATAAAAGTACATATTTAGCAGAAAATTTATTCAGGTTAATCCTTGTATTTCATTAACAGTGTGGTTACAATTTTATAATGCACAAAGTTTCCCATATTCTGCCAAAAACGAAGAGCAGAGTTCCTTTACTTATACCATACATAGAATTCGTTTCTTGTGCTCATTGGCTGCCATTTTGTATAAACATCACAAACGTTTATTTAATAATTTACAATTATCCATTAATAGAATTACCACCTACATTACCACCAATGGATGCCTTCTTGGCAAATTTTGCTGCTGTCCCGTACAGGTACAAATATACCCATAAATCTAAAAAGAAAGATCTACAAACCCTGCACACTATTTGTGGAGATATATAGACTGGCGACACAGGGAGCCATGGAGCGTACAATGTCTAGACCTTAGTCTGAGAGACAGAGTGAAAAATGGAGAAATTAGATATACCTAGAACAAAAATTTCCGATATCATGCAAAGAGTAGCTCAAATGGGAGTGGGTTGGGCACGTTGCCATAGAGGAGACGAAACGCTAGACGTCAAGATTAGTCAGATACAGACCAAGGCAAACAAAGAGATGCGTAGAAAAACCACCCACAAAATGTTATGTTAGAAAAATAACGGGCAAAAACTGGGAGCATAACAGACGGTATGGAAGAATGAAAGAGGCTTACGTTCAGGAGTGGGCGAGAGCTGAAAGGAGAAGCAGTACAAGTATCAGTTGCGATGGAATCTACACGAGTGCCAAGCACGAGTGTTAATTGCACAAAATAACAAGTACAAATAGTTGACCGCAGTGCAAAAGTATCTGAGAAAAGGGAAGCCAGTTCCTAGAATAAATAATGTCTATCAGGTTCAAGCAATGGGTTCTACTAAAATTAGAACTATCTTATGTATACAACATATTATATTGATCAGTTTGTGAAAATAGCTCGAAGGAAAATTATTGGAAAACAGTTGCTCGAATAACAATTGCACGAATGGTAAATTCATCGAAAGGCAAATTGCTCGAATCTAACATGGAACCTGTGCTATGTGAAAATACCAAAATGTTTATAGTAATATTTACTGAGGAATGGAATTGTAAATAAGTACATTTGGGAAAATACAGACTCCTTATCAAATCGTTAGAAAGAAAAGTAATTAAAGGATGTATAATATGAGTGTCATTTTCTAGTAAAAGGCATTAGCTTGTATCATATTAAGTTATAAACTCTTTAAAATAATAAATATTTGGTTTCCTAATTTTCGATTTCGAACAATTTTCCTTTCGAGCAAGTTACCTTTCGAGGAACTAACCATTCGAGCAACTGATTTCAAGCAACGGTTGTCGAGCAATTTTCTGGATACAATATTATCCGTACTACAACGAATACTAAAAAACATCCGTAATTGAATTATTTGAATTGTCTGTAGAAGACAAACATGCAATGGAAAATGAATGTTCGCTGTACTGGAGAAATGTGTTCTCTGTTTTTACTGGCATGCAAGAGTTGAATTGTTAATAAAAATGTATCGTGTTCCCCACAAAGGGCACACCAAGCATAAACGCTTTTACTTCCTAGCAATCTAATGTTTATTACTATTATACTATCCTTTTTCAACTAATTCTCCTACTATAGTTCTTACGATGAGCATTTTTCAGTTTCGGATTAGCGCTTTATTTGCATACCACAAACTGAACGCATTTCTGTCTTTGTTAGTTGATCGGGAATTCATATTTCCGACAAAAACGTATGTCATAGTGACATCTGCGAACGAAACAACACCAACACTGTAAGAAAGACGTATTCTATCGACTGACACGTTTAGTAGAAAGAAATAGAAATACTTGAAGAATGTCGCGCTATGCATCCAAACGTCACTACTTAAATCTGTTTCCAGCAGTATTTAAAATGTTTTGGAGATTTATATGGCAATATTTTATTTTCTAAAGTTACCTAGGAGTTTTTATTATCAATATTGCTGAAATTTATCTTATACACTTTGGAAACCTTTGTTTTTGCTGGGAAATAGTTCTGTAGATATCCTGGTTTGTTTTGGTTGTGAAAATTGGTATTAAGTTAAGAGCATTTTTGTTATACAGCCATTAAAAGTTCATTACAGTTACTGGAATGTATTCTTGAAAATGAGCTTCTTCCTTCTGATGCTGCATCGAGCCTTTTCACACTTTTCGGTGTTATCGTCTTGCCAAGAGCGTTTCTTGGATCCTTTTGTAAAAATCCAGGTCTTGTCCAAAAACACTACAGGTACAGGCGACGGTGAATTTGTATTATCTATATATGTATTTAAAAAAAAAGCCGTTCGCATTGACACTAGACTTGCTTTTTCACACAGTGCTCTATGGTTGCAATCTTTGTTTGAATTTAAAACCATTACATTGTAAGAGTTTCCTAATCGTTGATATTGCAGCATTTAGAATTTGTTTGTCTTTCAAATTTTGTTGTACTGTTTTTAAACTGATTGGCTTTTTTTTCAATGTACATTCTGTACACTACATCTCTAACTGTCATTTTTAATGTTTCGGGCATATCTTCAGTTTTTAACTTTTTTCTGGAGCTGTGCACTTTTTTATTAATCGAAGGTTGTCTTTCCTTTGCTGCACTATTTTCCGTATGGTGGGTAAACTTATATTTAATGCATCTGCAACTCGTTCCCGAACCGCTACAACGTCGCTTAATGGGCCAAAATTGTCTTTTTCGCGCGTAAAATAATCGAATAGATTTAACATAAACTGTTAACACTGCGCATTCAAAAAATTTCCGGACATATCGAACAGCGTTTCCTTTTTACAATAGCTAAACACCAACTAACATCCAATGTGGAACTGGCTAAGTACAATCGTGTTATAAGAATACATTGCACTAAGTGTAATTACCTTTTAATGGCTGTATAACAAAATTCTATTAACTTATCTTCAACCTCTTAATACCAATTTCCACAAAACCAAAACAAACCGGGATATCTACAAAACTATTTCCCATCAAAAACAAAGGTTCCCAAAGTGTATAAAATAAATATCAGCAATAAACAACATTGTAAATAAAAACTCTTAGGCAACTTTAAAAAATAAAATATTGCCATATAAATCTCCAAAACAACTACGACATGCGTCTTTGTCGGAAATATGAATCGGCGAGCAAGTAACAAAGATAGAAATGCGTTCAGTTGGTGGTATGCAAATAACGCGCTAATCTGAAACTGAAAAATGCTCATCGTAAGAACTATAACTTTAAATACCAATTAGAAACATAAAAATAATTACGATCGACCGTTTCTTCTTACATTTACGGAAATAAACATAGGCACGCTTGCATCGGTGCTAAAAATGTCTCATTTTTTTAAAATACTGAAATTGTTTCATACTTTAATACCATGCTGTAGAAAATTCACTTATTCTTAGAAATCATATGTTTTCTGGGTAAAGTGTTGCCCTTATTGAAAAAGTTGCATTCAAAAACTGGAATATTGCCGGTTTCCTTCCAATAATATTCTCTTTAACAACCTTTAACAGCCTTACGACAGACCCTGTTTTATAGTCAGTAAATAAAATATTTACCTGAGCCCAATATATTAAAATGTTACAATTCTACAGTTGTTAGGAACTATGGACATGACAACCGAAGAGTCCATTCAGAAGATCGGAAGCTTCGAAGGGATATGATTTGATTAAATTCAAAGATCATAGCTTTAGTTTCAACATTTTACTAAAAAATTGGAGAAACACTTCGCCTAAATTAATCTGTATTTCAAATAATCTTTACGTATCAATATTTTAATCGATAAGAGGATGCACGACCCCTAAACTATTCCTGTTAATTTATTAATTATCGGTGCGAAGGTCTATAAATTCTTAATCAGGTTGACCATTCTAGCTCAAACCACTGTAGAGTAATTCCTGATTGTCTCCAGAAACTTTGAGAAGTTGTAGCTATTCAGGAAATTCCCAAATAACAACATTTGGAATAAATCGTCATAAGATTTTTTTTCCTAAACATAGACCCAGTGTATAAAAAATTATGAAATCACTGTAGTATTAGAAGATGCAACTAAAAACAAGGCTTTATGTAAAACAAACTGAAGTAGTCGCCTACTTTCTCATTACATATCGTTGAATTAATATTTATATTAATACATTTGTTTATCGTTTATTTCCATACATTTTTGTGTCCAAAGATTATACACGGTACCCTGTAAACGATCCTGTTGTTAAATATCAAGACAGTTTACTAGTTGGGAAATAGTCAGATGATTTTTTTACCAACTGTTAATGAAAATTACGAAAGAGTAAAAAAGTACAGTCTGTTATAGCAAGTAAGGAATATTCTGTTTTAATATATATTATATTTTCGAAAGTCCTTTACGAGTTGTTGCCTTGGCTGAATATACAGTTATAACAACTATTAAGCTTCTTTCCTTAAAATATTTACAACCAAACATAAAAGGCATTTTTCGCAACTGGGTATTTGATTTGTTGAAGACACCCTTTCTATTGTAAATAGATTAGGATTAGAAACGTGCCAACGCTAGAGGCAACCGTCCGTAGGTATTTCTATAAGTTTTCTAAGAAATATTATGAACCTGTATATCTAACTGTACACAGCAACTATAGGTAATATTGAATATCTCACAAAGAATGGAGTAAAAGGGATAGACAAAAACGTATTTAAACGTGTGGTAAATAACTACGATAACTACAGGCCCTCTACAAACATGGTTTTTATCCTAACGGGGGTTCAATCAGTCTCTAGAAGTATCTTCAAGTTATTTCCTTCTTTAAAATTTATGTTCACGACATATTTTCGCTTTCTTTAAAGTTTTTAAACACAATGTGGACGAATCTAGAAAAAAACCTAAGGAAAAAAAACCTACGGAAAAATACCTATTAGGGCCGTCGGACATAAAATTCGATTTAGATGGATATAATCATAATTTTTGTATATTACCTATTAATATTTCTGTAGACTATATCTAGTATTTAATAAATATTTTCCATAATATTTTGACTTTGTACTGTATAATTTTGGACAATGTTTTCACTAGGTATTTTTTCCGTAGGTATTTTTTCTTCTCTGTATTTTTTCCTTAGGTATTTTTTTCTAAGTATTTTTCCTTAGGTATTTTTTCCTTAGGTATTTTTTCCGTTTATGATGTGGACAACACTGTCTTTCTTAACGTACGGTGGTTGAGTGGTCGTAATCTACTTTTGAAACGTAAAAAATGAGCCTCATGACGCTCCAACTGAGGTTAATAGTGAACATGAAGAAAAAGTGATTGCCCTTATTTAGCAAGACAGGTGGGTAATAGTTCGTCCAATTTCCCAAATATTACAAATTAGTGTAGCAGGAAGTATTGAAAACATCATAGAAAATAAGCTAAAGTATCCTAGGGTGAGTGCCAAGTTGAATTGTTTGCAAATTGTTTCTTCTTTATTGCAGCGATATGAGCGGGACCTTCTTCCGCATGTAGCATACAATGCTTTGGCCTATATGTCAACTCCATATGATTTCCGGTTGGAAGTAATATCAACTTTCTTATTTGAAATGCCTTGTATATTTTAACGGATAGATATTGAAATTTAATGGATAGATAATCAATAAATGTATTTAGTAAACCCAAATTTGACATATTTATCATGAAAATTTACGAAAATATTTATCAAAATGTCATTTGACAATTTTCTCTTCTGGAGATTGTACATAGAATGCAATTTTACCCGGTAATAGTTGCCATAGAAACTAATGAATTTGTCAGAATTACTGGTGACAAATAATAATTGCAGTTTGTGAGAATTAATTACATTCCATCAATAATCAATATGCGTCTAACAGAAAGAGAACGAATAGAAATAGTCATGATTGGTTTTGGAGATCGAATTCGAACTCAAGAACAAATTTGCAATTTATTTAATGAAACTCGCCCTGGCCGGCCGCCAATTAGTCAATCTACTGTAAGTAAAATAAAAAAAAAGTTCAGAGAGTTTGGCCATGGTAGGGAGTTGCCTAAACGGAAACCAACCCAGACGTTAAGGTAAAAATTCTATTAGAAGCTGAAGAAAATCCTCATGTGACAGAGAAATTTCAAGGAATTATTATTTGGAAATAGGTACAGTCCCAAAGATATTTCGAACAGCGAAATATCACCCATATAAACCCAACTTTGTATATGAATTGTTAGAAGGTGAATTCTGAGAGAAGATAATCAAATTGAAATTTTATTCAGAAAATAGCAGTTTCGGATGCGGCAACGTTCTGTCTAAATCAACAAACAAAACTGCAGATATTGGGCAACATAAATCCCGGCAGTTTTTGGATATCACCTTTCCCAACAGGTGGATCAGCAGGAGGGGACCTACTAAGGGGCCACCTAGGTCACCTGGTACAACATCTCAAGATTTTTTCTCGTGGGTATCAAACGCTTAAGATCCTTGCCAAGTTACTATCGAAACGTTTTATTTTGTATTGCATTACTATATTTTTTTTTAATATTTCTGTAAGTGAATTTGGGTTTATAAAACGTTTATTGATTATCTATTCAAATTCGTTAAAATATACAGTGTGCATTTGACATAAGAATCTTGGTGTTGCTTTTGGGAAAACCGGAAGTGCTATTGAGTTGGCAATGGACAAAAAAATGTCAATTCGAAAATATAAATTGACCGACCGTTTTTTCAACAAAAATAATTATTTTTATGTTATTGAATTCATTCCTTTCATCGTGAACTCACTGTAGAATAGGAACACAAAAAATACAAGCATGGATCACCAACGAATTATTTCAGAAAAAAATCATTAGAACAATTTATAATTAATATTTATTATATTCTCATATATTTACCAGATTAGTTTCTAAAACACAAGCAACACAAACTGAAAAGCTCAAAAAACAAGTACTACATCAAAACTACCACAATAATTTAATTTAATAACTGTTTTCGTATGAAAGGAAAAAATATAAACATATACGAATTAAATCATGCTTATAATCGTTAGAGCTTGCTCTATTATTGATTATTTCCACGGTGCTAGGCTAGCCGTACCTGTGCTAAATTCGCCGTTTCTAAATATAGAGATACCACGATACCAGCAGCAGATATCCTTTTATGGTAAGGCTATTTCATTTCCTTTCTCATCGATTATGTCCATTCTAGTTTTTTAAAAAGCTTTATTTGCAGACAGTTTGTATCTACTTATTCCGTTGGCTTTGTGTCTGACAACTCGAGAAACTTTCATATTGATTGAAGTGAAGCACAAAGTTCAAAAGTCGGACCGGCGAGATTTAGTGAAGTGCTAAGCACCCCTTGACATAATATCGCACCCTAAATCTTTCTAGAATCTAGAGTATCGGTAAACTGCTAAAATACCTGTATCCGCCCCTATTTCACAACATTCATTCCTAAGCGTAGGCAATTCTCCCTTAGATTAGAGCCAGTGGCACAGTTCTAACGGGAGGTATTTTCGGTATTGACATTTATGCAAACTGCAGAAACGTGTTTTGGTGAAATGCCAAGAAGTGCATCTAAAATTATGCACTTTAAAATTCATGTTGCTCGTAATGTGGAAATATGATGTGTTGCAAAAGGCTAAACGACATTTGACAGGCATAAATAAAATAAGAAATTTTACTATTTCATGACGAATTTGTAGTTCGTTAGGTTTCACAAAGCAACCAATGAAGAACGTTTAAATTAATGCTATTTTAAATATTCCGGCGTTGTGTTTAATACAATTTCAAATATTTGGACTTCCATTTGCTTCACGAGCCGCTACTGGCGTATAAAATACAGTTAATGATACCTATGTGTACAAAGGGAAGAGGGAAAGAGGCGTTAAGGCGCCTTCTGAAATACCTACATCCCCGGTAAAGCCTCACCCCTCGACATTCCTCTTATTCTGTTATGGGTACCATCTTCAAAATGAATGAAGTTTCTCTAGCCCCGTTTATAAGGAACACTGAAGTGCTACAGATTTCAAAGAAGAAGAACTCCAAGAATTTTGAGGTTGTTAAAAGTTAGAACATTTTGAACGGGCAGGAATTTGAAAACGATTTCCGATGAATAAATATGTTAGATAAGATTTGTTACAAGGTTTTCATTGCAATGCCATCGAATTACTGAAATCCAGCAAACTATGGTTGTGTATGTTTCTAGACAGGAATTAGCGTTTCAAACAATTAATTATGAGCGTGTTTGTAGAAGAAATAATGACTCATGTTCCCCTTACTCTTACTTCAACCAGTTTGCTGATTCCACTATTTTGCAAAAATTTATTTTTACAAAACAATAAGTTCCTAATGCTTCAACAATTAACGAGTAAAATATCAAAGCGCAGAGCTAACTTTGTAATTCGAATGCTAAATAATAAAAAAAGGTCATCCCAAAGCTGATATTTCATTTAAAGGCGTATCCGTTTTCGCTTTCTGGCAACTAAAATATTTAAACTCAGAAATCTCAACTTTTAACGCTATTTTACTTACTACAAATATACTATTCCATCGGAATAAATAATAATGTACCAAGTAACGTTTGGTATAATTCAAGAATGTAATTGCTTCCCTGTTATATACCGGTATATGTTCCATAGATATAATTTTGTCAGAACTATTTTCTTAATTTTTAACAAATTTCTCATTTTTAGAAAAAGATCAATATTTTCAAAACAATGAATTTAAAAATAATTCATGTGATAAATCTTAGTTGCTTTTCATACCAAATAAAATTAAAACAATTAAGTATGTAGACCAAAGAGAATTTTATTCAATAAAAAAATATGCACCAGGAAAAAGATATTTTGGTGGGCGACGAGAAAATAATTTTACCCATGCACAACAGATGGTGCTGATTAAGGTTTGGAGCCAAGGTAAAATGGAAAGTTTAGACAACACACAACTGCACTTTTTTTGTTCTTTCATACTACCCCCCCGAACCGCTTTCGTATTACTTCAGGAGGGTGCGGGCGTTCCTTACACACTAAACATTCATGCAACATGCATCCTAAACTTAACTAAGCGAAATGCGGTCCCCCAGCCGAGATTCGAACACCCCAGCCGATCAGCCACATTTCCCTGGACTCGAGTGGCAGCGCTTATCCACACTACTACACCGAGGCCCCGCACTACTCCACCTAGAAATACCTCTTCATTTACAACAAAAATTGTTTTAAGGCAGATATGCTTGTCAATCATTGTCAAATTATCTAAAATGTCTATTACACTTTGAGGCTATGCGTTAAGTTAGCGCCACCTCTTATGTAAAGTAGAATCTCTTTATTAAAATTTATTAAAAGGAAGATTCTTCAGTTCACAAAATTTTCTTTTTCAATACGGAAAAGAATGATTAATTTTAGGATAAGGAATTTATAAAAAAATGTGTAATAAAATATTGTTTGTGAAAGGTTTTATTTTTTAATAAAATATTATTGGATACATTCAAAAATATATATTTAGTATAGAAAGTAAAATAATTTTACTTTTTGCAAGTTGTCCAAATGAAATTGTATATATTGAAATTTTTATTTCAGTTAAGCAATGACGACCGTCGAACGTTAATTCAAATTCTATGAGAACACTATAATTATACGTCGTAAAAGCTTGTATAGTACGGCTAGTATGGATTGATTTATTAAAACTCACTAAAAAGAAGATTTTTCAGTTAACAAAATTTTCTTTTTCAATATTGAAAAAAAAATATTAAGTTCAGGGTAAGGAATTTACTTAGGTATAAAAAATATGTAACAAAATATTTTTTGTGAAAGATTTTATTTTTTTAATAAAATGTTTTTGGATACATATCAAAAATATATATTTAGTATAGAAAATAAAATAATTTTACTTTTCGCAACTTGTCCAAATGAAATTTTATATAATCAAAATATCTGTTAAGAAATGACGACCGTAGAACGTTAATTAACATTCTAGGAGAACACTCTACATACGTCGTAAAAGCTTGCATAGATGGCTAGTATGGATAGATTCTATTTATTAAAATTCATTAAAATCTCAGTTCACAAAATTTTCATTTTCAATACAAAGAAAATATTAATTTTAGAGTAAGGAATTTATAAAAAAAATGTGTAACAAAATATTTCTTTGTGAAAGGTTTTGTTTTTGTAATAAAATATTTTTGGATACATATCAAAAATATATACTTAGTATAGAAAATAAAAAAAATTTACTTTTCGCAACTTGTC
>JABXWE010066008.1:0-10359 GCA_014611495.1 Limonius californicus
AAAATGTCAAAATTTACAGCCAAGGGCATTATAACCAAAGTACAGATCTACCTAAGTAACAAAATATTTTTGCCCCAAAATTCTATTTTTAAGGTAGGTAACTATAAGGCAAACTTCATAAAGCGTTTGTGCAACCGGCCGTAATGTTACAAACCATGTGAAAAATTACTATAATTATAGTTTGGATTTTATTTCCTTGGATTTTTTTTCCTTTGGATTTTTTTCCTTTGGATTTTTTTCCTGGATTTTTTTCCGTGGATTTTTTTTCCTCGGACTTTTTTCCGTTTACCGTTATTACCATTATTATTGAATATTTATTTGTTTGTGCAACCTTTTATTTTACAGAGGCATATGGGATTTATAATAGATGTTCTTCCTCGTATTGCAGGGGAAAACCAGTAGGAAATCTGCCTATTTTGTGGACTGTAACAAAGGAAAAAAGTTGTTGTTCTGTTTAGTTTGTTTCAATGCTGATTCGATTTTTAATGTTACAGAATAATTTCTGTTTATTTCATGAATAGATAACAGACAAATAGCAAAGCTCCGTTCCAGCAGTTAGAAAACAGACTTTTTCTAAGATTTGTATAAAGTTCTACTTTCAATGTCTTAAACTGGGTTTTTAGCAAGTAGATAGATACAGTCAGATAGGGAATTTTTATAACAGCGTGGAGTGCATTAGCGTTGATGATGTTTTGAGAGCCATCAACAGCTTTTCAAATAGTGGCGTTAAGTGTTTAATGTGGCGTTAATCATATTTATACATTGAGCAGTTATCTTTGTTCGAATAAGCCATCTGCCGAGAGAACACTTTCAGTAAAATTATAAATGATTTCTCAAAATGCAGTTGTTCTTTCTTGTTTGTGCTAATATTTTTGTTGCTTATGGACTTAGAAGTACTTCAAAGGGTACGTTTTGTGTCGTTCTAGTTCGATTTTACAAATTTGTAATTACTTAGGCGATTGCTACATCAAAGAAATAGAAGATGTTCATTGGCTGACCGGTTATTATAATGATCCAGTTGTCGACAATAAATATCAAGAATTTAAACGATTTTCCACTAAAAATATCGAAAGTTAGTTTGTTGTACTCAAGAAAATTAAATTCAATATATCAGTTGAATTTTAGATGTGGAAGTAGTTGAAAATCATTATGGGAAGTACTTCAGTGCAGAAATAGAAAATAATTGGTTGTTGATTCTTCCCACAGATGAATTTGAGAACTATGAAATCAACGAAAACAGCACGAAAAATCCTATGATGAATCTTCGTTTGGATTTGAAGTGCAAAACTGGTACAAAGCAACTGGTATGTATAAATTGTAACATAGTCAGGAATCGGAAATTTTTAAGAGTCGAAAATTGGTTTGCGATGCTTAACCGATCTTAGAAATGTTCACTGAAATCCCACCTTAAAATAGAGAATCGAAATCCGATTTTATAACCGGGAATTGAAACCTGATACTAGAATTGACAGTTAAAATCCAACTCCTAAAATAGAGAATCGTTTTGCGGTTCGAGAACCGAGAATCGAAATGGTATTTTAGGAAGGTGAACCGAAATCGCATCCTAGAATACAGAATTGAAATTCCATTTTAGATTGCGAAATGAAATTCTATTGTAATCAAGGATCGTTTTACGGTTCTAGAATCGAAAATCGAAATCCGAATTTAAAACCGGGGATTGCAACCCCATACTAGAATTGACTTCTAAAATAGACAATTGTTTTACGGTTCGAGAATTGAAATGTGATTTTAGAAACGTGAATCGACATCTAAATTCTATTTTTATTTTTTTATTTATATTATTTATTTTATTTCTAGATTGCGAAAATTAATTCTATGATAATCAAAAATCGTTTTACGGTTTTCGAATCGAAAATCAGAAGTTTATAAATGATAAAGCTCCCTCTAGCACTACTTAAAACTAAAACTCCCCTATTGCTGTTTTGTTGCAAAGTTCGTACTAGAATTGCCAGTCGAAAGTATTTTAAAATAGAGACTTGGTTTACGGTTTCAGAACCGAGAATCGAAATTCAATTTGGGAAATGGTAATCGAAATCCAACCCTTGCATAGATAATCGAAATAGAGAAAATAGAGAATTGCTTTGCGGTTCGAGAACCAAGAATAGAAATGCGATTTTAGGAACATGAATCGAAATCCGATCCTAGAATAGAGAATTGAAAATTCTATTCTAAACAAGAATCGTTTTACGGTTCTAGGATTAAGGATCGAAATCCGAATTTAAAAAGGGAAATTGTAACCCTATGCAAGAATTGATAATTGAAATCTGACTCCCAAAATAGAGAATTGCTTTGCGGTTCAAGAACCGATTGCGATTTAAATTAGAGACTCAGTTTACGGTTTTAGAACCGAGAATCAAAATCCAATTTGAGAAACGGTAATCAAAACTCGGTCCTTGGATAGATAATTGAAATCCCGTTTTGGATTACTATATAATATGTTATTCTTAAAATAAGAAATTGTTTTATGGTTTGGGAAACGAATGACGATTTTATAAAGGGGATTGAACCCTATACTAAAATTGACAATCAAAATCAGACACCTAAATGAGAGAATTGTTTCACGATATGAAAATCGCGAAATGGAATCCGATTCTATAAACAGGAATTAAAACCCGATACTGAAATCGACAATCGATTTCAGACTGCTAAAATAGAAAATCGTTTTATGGTTTGGAAACCGACAATCGAAATTTGATTTTAGGCATGTAAACCAAAATACGATTGAAGAATAGAGTATAGAAATTCAATTTTAAATTGCGAAACGAAATCCTGTTCTTAAAATCTAAAACTGTTCTATGCTTCGACAACCGAGAATTGATATCCAATTTTAGAAACATGAATCGAAATCTGATCGTAGAATAGAGAACCGAAATCCCATTTTATGTCGCGAAATGAAATACTATTCTTAAAATAGAGAATTTTTCCTTTTTAGAATTGAAAATTTAAATCTGATTGCATGAACGGAAATTGAAAGAGCATACTAGAATTTGTTACGGGCCATACGAGCTTTTCCGTCGACCTGTAACCGGATAGGTGGAAAAGGCCTCCAGCTTAGCTCAGAGGAGTAGGGGGAATTCACGGAAATCGCTTACGGGAGGAAATCTTCCTAGTTGTGTATAGAATGGGTCAAAATTAGTGGGCGCTTCCAAATACAGCTGATTGTAGGTCCTCGTGGAAGGCCGAGAAACCAGCAGCTTACGGGAATTGAACTCACCTTTATTGTGCCTCCCTCCTGTTTATAAAGCTTGCAATTTGCGTGCACACACAAATACAGAATGCACAGTAACAAAAGAGGCAGTACATTTTAACACACATGTAATTAAATTATTAGAAATGACAAAAGTACAAAAGAATGACAGCAAATGGTGATTTTATAGTTCCATATTACAAGCTTTTAATTTGAACGTTCAAGACAAAAAAAAACTCGCCGCCGCTGGCGTAAGGAATTTACATTTTCCAAACACCTACGTGGCCAGTGACGCCGGAGCTTACAGGAATGACACAGTATGTGTAAAAAACTCTATATTTTGTAGTACACAAAAAAAAAGACAGTCGGCGACGGAAGGTCGCTTCTTGTTACATAAAAAAGGTTCAATCCCTTGAAAGCTGACGCGAAAAGGGGGTTCTTTCTTCACAGCACAAAAAAACTTAGTTCTTTACCTTGAATTTGGAACAGCGAGACGGAGCCAGGCACAATGTCGGAAGTATTTTTCAGAAGCAGGTCAAGTCTGGGGTATTTTCAGATCCGGGAAAGAGGTAGACAACTTCTACAGAAAACTTTGGGGCGAAATAGTTGTCGCCGCAACGGCACAGGTACAAGTCCAACCAATGGGCTCGACACTAATCCGCCAAAGGCGATCGGCAAATTCGCAATGGATTGCCTTTCCAGGGTTGAAAATTCCAGCGTGATTTCTTTAAAATTCGACACTTGTCGATAGTCTGTTCACTCCACGGTGATACAGCGATACGAAACTACACGCGATGGATACCCATCGAAAACATAAGCCGCCCCTGTCCTACTTGATTTCTTAATGGCCTCCGTAGATGGAATTGTTAGACCGGAGTCATCGGAGATGTAAAATTGACTCGAGAACTAACACCTGCATTTCCCCCAAAATATTGCAACATATTACGACACAATTCTAGAACGAAACACGTGCGTCTTCCGAGGGTCAACACAGAATCCCAAGAATTGTTTTTGAAAGGCAAATCTAGCCTACAAAGAAACTTCGAAGTTGGCTTCGTCATAAATCAATCTTTAAGAACAACAAAATAACCAAAACTGTTAACATACAAACGGCAATTAAAATAACGTTTTTAATCCCTATGAAGCGGCAATTAGAGCATGACTAATTCGGACGGAGCGGCACAATTAAATGAACATAATGAATTTACCATTGATAATCTACAATTAAAATAGAGGATAATTATATGCAGAATTGAAATCCGATTTTAGAAACGTGATTCGAAATCCAATCTTAGAATAGACAATCGAAATCCCATTTTATGTAGAGGAACGAAATTCTATTCTTAAAATAGAGAATCGTTTTCCCTTCTACAATTGAGAGTTGAAATCCGATTTCATAAACGGGAATTGAAAGATGATACCAGAATTTACAATTGATATTCTAAAATTAAAATAAAGAAACGTTTTATGCTTGGAGAACCGAGAATCGAAATCCGATTTTAGAAATGTGAATCGAATTCCGATCTTAGAGTACAGAATCGAAATCCCATATTAGGTAGAGAAACGAAAGCCTATTCTTAAAATAGAGAATCGTTTTTCCCTTCTAGAATTGAGAATTAAAATCCGATTTCATAAACGGGAATTGAAAGATGATGCTAGAATTTACAATTGATATCTAACAATTAAAATAGAGAAACGTTTTATGCTTCAAGAACCGAGAATCTAAATCCGATTTTAGAAACGTGAATCGAAATCCGATCTTAGAGTAGAGAATCGAAATCCCATTTATGTAGAGAATCGAAATACTATTCTTAAAATAGAGAATCGTTTTTCTCTTGTAGAATTGACAATAGAGATCCGATTTCATAAACGGGAATTGAAAGATGATGCTAGAATTTACAATTGATACCGTACAATTAAAATAGAGAAACGTTTTATGCTTCGAGAACCGGGCATCGAAATCCTATTTTAGAAAAGTGAATCGAAATCCAAATTTAGAATAGAGAATCGAATTCCCATTTTATTTAGAGAAGCGAAATCTTATTCTTAAAAAATCGTTTTCCCTTCTAGAATTGAGAATTGCAATTCGATTTCATAAACGGAAATTGAAAGATCATACTAGAATTTACAATTGATATACTACAATTAAAATAGAGAAACGTTTTATGCTGAAATTCCGTGCTAGAATAGGTAATCGAAATCTCATTTTTTGTTGCCAAACGAAATCCTATTCCTAAAATAGAGAATCGATTTTCCCTTCGAGAATTGAGAATTGAAATTCGATATCATAAACGGCAATCCGATCTTAGAATAGAAAATCGAAATCCCATTTTTAGCAGAGAAATGCAATCCTATTCTTTAAATCGAGAATTATTTTATGCTGCGAGAACCGAGAATCGATATCCAATTTTAGGAGGGTGAAACGAAATCCTATTCTTAAAATAGAGAATCGTTTTTTCCTTTTAGAATTGAGAATTTAAATTCGATTTCATAACCGAGAATTGGAAGATGATAGAATTTACAATCGATACCCTACAATTAAAATAGAGAAACATTTTATGCTTCGAGAATCAAGAATCGAAATTCGATTTTAGATTGCCAAACGAATTCTTATTCTTAAAATCGGGAATCGTTTTACGGTTCGAGAATCGGGAATCAAAATAGGATTTTATAAATAGGAATTGAAATCCGATACTACAATTGACAACCGATATTAGACTCTTAAAACATAGAATCGTTTTAGAGTTCGGAAAAAAAAATTAAAATCAAATTTTGGATCAATGAAATCCGATCTTAGATTAGAG
Organism: Limonius californicus; assembly: GCA_014611495.1. Classification (NCBI taxonomy): domain Eukaryota; kingdom Metazoa; phylum Arthropoda; class Insecta; order Coleoptera; family Elateridae; genus Limonius; species Limonius californicus. The sequence continues at coordinate 6,013 of JABXWE010066008.1, forward strand.
AGTCGAAATCGCATTCTATTTGCGAAATAATGTAATGTAATAATGTAATCAATTTTATTTCCTAAGTATGTATTCCTTGTATGAAGGTTGGGGAATAAGTTATCATATCGTTACTCCTTTGTGGATATGCTGGTAACATATTTGACCAAACAGTGATTTAGAAGTTTCGTCATTTCGAATACATTTCTGGCAGACGCTACGTGCACTTGGCGATTGTTATCCTTCTCATCTGTTGTCTTGTCAGTTGGAATCGGAAAACTAATTATCGAAACTACCAGTGGTGGAGGTTGCATTTTGAAGCATATAGTTCTACCAGAAATACTTTTGCCTATTATTGTGCCGTTACATTCTTAATAGTTTAATGTATATAATTTTAATGTTTGTGAAGGAGAAATTGTAATGTACAACTGCTAGGTTTCTATTCTACACGGAAAGATAACATCCCACTAGCCAAAGAAAGCCATTTTAAAATTGAACACAAACCTTATATTTTGTCTACTACCTTTTATATTCGTATAAAAGGCAGTTAGTTTATAAAATATATTTTTAATATCATCTGCAGGGACTCTTTGCTATACATTTAAAATGTTTTCAGCTGTTCCATCAACCAATTGAAGACATAAATACTTACGCTCCTGAATTTAAACAGCGTTCATACACGTACAAACTACCAATGCCATTGCCAGCAGGATTTGACATAAGTGCTTTTGGTGATAAAATTGTAGCTTGTGATACGGATATTTCCAATATACGCTTAGACTTTTCAATTACTGCAGAAGAGGACTTTCTTATTTCTTGGGGTGGTCCCACCAACGGTGCTAACAAATGCCATGAGGCCGTTTTAACAACTGGAAATCCATTGCGACTTACATCTAGCATGGTTTATGATATATCTGTTCAAGTAAGTACTTGTCAAATGACAATTAAGCCTAGTTTTGGTATTCCACATTAATTACGATGTCAACAGGATATGGGAAATCCTTCTCGCAACGAATCTGCTACTGTCAGAGTTGAAATAAATGAACTGAACAGTTTACCTTTAAATCCTGTATTCGAGAATGCGTATTATGTGGCTTCCTATCTTTATTCTGATGATGGTAAACACTCTATACACGTTGATAATCCCATTCGCCTAAAACAGGGATGTTCCAACATTAATCTGGAAGTTTTAGGTATATCAGGGATTCAAACGATCTATAATTAGTATTTTTAAGATTTTTATTTTAGAGTATAAAGACAATTTTAAAGTCCACTGTGATTCGAATGAAGTACGTGTGGATTTAATTCGGAATCTCGCTAGTAAAATATTGAAAAAAAGTACAACAGTAGCTACAACCATTCAAGCTACCGCATTCAATTCTAATCAACCTGGTAGAACCTTGTTGGAGATTTATGTAGAACAGGAAATTGTGGGTATGTAATATCACACATTTTTTGAAGTAGTTGTGTTAATGATTAACAGGCTGTAATCATTCTTTGGTGTGAATACATTGCTTCTGTTCTTTTTTCTGTAATTACACAAGGAACAATTCTTTGTGAAACTATTCTGTCAGTATTTTTATTGTTTCTTTGTTGTTATTATTGCAAAGATTATACATGTTGAACGGAAAAAATATATCATGAAACGCTGTTTTTTTTGAAAAAGTAACGAAATTTGGTTGTATTCAGCTTAAACTGTATTGGGAGAAAATCTTGCCAAATGCAACCATTGACTATAAGCAATTCCAAAAAGGAGAAGTGTTGGCAGAAGAAGAATATCTTGGCTGCGCAATCTGAGAGAATGGTTTGACTGTAGTTCCAATCAATTATTCAGAGCAGCTGCATCAAAACTTCGAATAGCTATTATGATAAGTAATCTCCGTAACGGAGACGGTACTTAAAGAAGAAGAAGAATTCCAAAAAACCGGAAGTATATCATGAAAAACGTGGGAAACAGTATCAAGAAAATATTGAAAAGAAACTATACGAACAAACAGTCATCATCATCATCTGACATGGAGCTGACTCGAAGGCCGATCTTGGATACGCCAGGTCCACCCCATGCCAGTAGAGTGGTTGGGGAGTCAAGGATAGGGTGGGATCGGGTGGGGCATTGCACAACGTTAGCATGTCTGCAATGCATACCGCAAGACACCGCTGCTGCAACACCAGGTAGTTAAAAAGAAACTATACGAACAAACAGATGTATTAATTATATATAATATTAACGAGAAATCTATATAGATTTACAAATGCCATACCAAAAACTGCAGCAATAATAGCAAACAACCCCCAAAACACCAACTAGTAAAAGTAGGCAAGAGACAAATGGACAGGCAATATAATAGGCATCTTTGGATCAAACTACCACAATATTCCAAGAGGAAATGTATGCAATTTTAGCAGAACATAAAATGTGGTTATACAAACAAAACTATCTTGATTGTTTCTCACAGTCAGGCATTTTGAAAAGACTGAATTCGAACTAGATCAAGTCAAAGCTTCTCTGAAACTGCCTCCTAACGCCGGCAAACTCTATCAAGGTAAAACTTGTGTGGGTGTTGAGCCACAGAAGCATGAAAGAAAATGAAAACAAGTTAACAAATTGAAATAGTGACAGGACTCCTAACGGAACACTGGGCTATATAAGGAAGACCCCATATGCAGGTTATGCGGCGCGGAAAACGAAGGAACTGCTCATATAATATTAGATTGCGAAGCCCTAGATCGCAGAAGATTTCAAATGCTTGATGGCACTAATCCGCAGCAACCAATCAGTCAAGAACCGCAGATAACAGATGAAGATGGCATAATAATCCAAATCAGAAGGGGGAAAAAACAGGAAAACCGCATAAGAGGTGAGCGGGAAGCTGGTTGACATCTTCTGCAGACTCGCCATAGAGCTACTCACAAAAGAAGTAAAACAGGTCGCTATATCAACTAAAAAAGAAAACAGTAGTGGTAAGCTGAATAATTTCGACGTTGGCAGAATTCTACGCAGTCTTGAAATTTGAAAAGTGCACAGCTCTAGCGCGCAAACAGTTGACCTCGCTCTGGTGGTCCGTAAATGTTTTTGAAGAAATTGTAGCAGTAGAACGTTCTTTAATTCTTTAATTCAAATCTTGGCCAATAAGTAAGTAGATTAATTTTATATTAATTCCTTTTTTGCAAATATCCAATAAGTCACTTATAATAACTGACATTGGTAAAAATAAAATTACAACCTCCAAAATTGACTTGAGGTAAAATTTTATAAGGGAATTTATAATCAATTTCAATATAACGTAGCACTTGGTTTTTTTCTTTATTGACAAACTATTTTCGTTTATCAACACGCAACAGAATGACGATCGGAAAATGCGACGAAATTAGAGATTTTTGGAAAATCTCGGCAAAAGTACTAAGAAACACTCCAAATATGTTCTCAAACATTAACACTTTTATTTTATCTCAATAACACTTAATTACAAACACTAAATACAAATTTTTGCGGAGGTGCATAAAAGCGTGAGTTCGGTTTGGTGGAAAAGAAGCAACTAACTGCTATTTTCACAAACAAAACTCAACTTTTTTAGCGCGTTGCCAAGGAAACGGTGTAGTAATACAAAAATATGAACGCGACTTATACAAGATCAGCCAGTCAGATCTAAGCATAAATTCCCCAAAATTTAACAAATATTTATAAATTACAATAACTTTCTTATAAATAAGTTTCCATCAAAATAACACCACATAAAAAAATGAAGATTTTGATACCTCACTTGATATTCTTTCGATAATGCATTTAGAAATTCTCAAATAATTTTACATTAATTTTCAAATAAATTCATTAAATGTTGATAAAATTCATTTTATAGCTTCTTTACATACATTACCACATTACTATAAACATTCTTTATATATATTTTTTTTCTCAAAAGAATAGTTTAAAGTTCAACAAAATCACAAATTAATATGTCGCCGTTAAAATGATTACACTTGTACTCATATATTATTAATTATAGCTCCAAAATGCACAAATAAGACTGAAAAGTTTCCTCCACGCATTTAACATGACTATGAACAAATTAAAACAACCTGAAGACCTAGAATCCAGGTCTAAACTGCTTTACAATATCAATTTATCATCGCAAACTACTAAATCCTTACGTATTCGATCTAAGTGCGGTTAAACAATATATTTTTACACGTGGTAGCTTAATATAGCTTTACTAAATTTAGAAATAAGTTAAGTTACCTTCATTAGAGCCTGTTGCAACACAAATATATATATATATATATATATATATATATAAGTTATATAAGTAGATATAAGTAGGTAAGTTAAAAAATTAGCAAAAAAGAAACTGGAAAGGTAGACGAAAACTA
>JABXWE010066017.1:0-10081 GCA_014611495.1 Limonius californicus
AAGTGCTGATACTATGTCCAAATGTCCGTTTTGTGCAGCGAAATGTAAAGCTGTATAGCCTTTATTGCTCTTTGCGTCTACTATAGCGTCCTTGGACAGAAGTAGTTCGACAATATCCGAATGGCCATTTCCTGTTGCAGCGTGTAATGATGTGTAGTCATCACTGTTTTTAGCATCTATTTGAGCTCCATTAGTAATAAGTAGATCTAAAACATCCAAATGTCCATTTTGTGCCACAATGTGTAACGCTGTATTGTTGTCATTGCTCGTAGCGTTTACGTCAGCTGCTTTGGAAATAAGTGCTGATACTATGTCCAAATGTCCGTTTTGTGCAGCGAAATGTAAAGCTGTATAGCCTTTATTGCTCTTAGCGTCTACTATAGCGTCCTTGGACAGAAGTAGTTCGACAATATCCGAATGGCCATTTCCTGCTGCAGCGTGTAATGATGTGTAGTCATCACTGTTTTTAGCATCTATTTGAGCTCCATTAGTAATAAGTAGATCTAAAACATCCAAATGTCCACTTTTTGCCGCAAAGTGTAACGCTGTATTGTTGTCATTGCTCGTAGCGTTTACGTCAGCTGCTTTGGAAATAAGTGCTGATACTATGTCCAAATGTCCGTTTTGTGCAGCGAAATGTAAAGCTGTATAGCCTTCATTGCTCTTAGCGTCTACTATAGCGTCCTTGGACAGAAGCAGTTCGACAATATCCGAATGTCCATTTTTTGTTGCAAGGTGTAACGCTGTATTGTTGTTATTGCTCGTAGCGTTTACGTCAGCTGTTTTGGAAAGAAGTGCTGATACTATGTCCAAATGTCCGTTTTGTGCAGCGAAATGTAAAGCTGTACAGCCTGCATTGCTTTTAGCGTCTACTATAGCGTCCTTGGACAGAAGTAGTTCGACAATATCCGAATGGCCATTTCCTGCTGCAACGTGTAATGATGTGTAGTCATCACTGTTTTTAGCATCTATTTGAGCTCCATTAGTAATAAGTAGATCTAAAACATCCAAATGTCCATTTTGTGCCACAATGTGTAACGCTGTATTGTTGTCATTGCTCGTAGCGTTTACGTCAGCTGCTTTGGAAATAAGTGCTGATACTATGTCCAAATGTCCGTTTTGTGCAGCGAAATGTAAAGCTGTATAGCCTTTATTGCTCTTAGCGTCTACTATAGCGTCCTTGGACAGAAGTAGTTCGACAATATCCGAATGGCCATTTCCTGCTGCAGCGTGTAATGATGTGTAGTCATCACTGTTTTTAGCATCTATTTGAGCTCCATTAGTAATAAGTAGATCTAAAACATCCAAATGTCCATTTTGTGCCACAATGTGTAACGCTGTATTGTTGTCATTGCTCGTAGCGTTTACGTCAGCTGCTTTGGAAAGAAGTGCTGATACTATGTCCAAATGTCCGTTTTCTGCTGCAAGGTGTAATGATGTATAGCCATGACTGTTTTTAGCATCTATTTGAGCTCCATTAGTAATAAGTAGATCTAAAACATCCAAATGTCCACTTTTTGCCGCAAAGTGTAACGCTGTATTGTTGTCATTGCTCGTAGCGTTTACGTCAGCTGCTTTGGAAATAAGTGCTGATACTATGTCCAAATGTCCGTTTTGTGCAGCGAAATGTAAAGCTGTATAGCCTTCATTGCTCTTAGCGTCTACTATAGCGTCCTTGGACAGAAGCAGTTCGACAATATCCGAATGTCCATTTTTTGTTGCAAGGTGTAACGCTGTATTGTTGTTATTGCTCGTAGCGTTTACGTCAGCTGTTTTGGAAAGAAGTGCTGATACTATGTCCAAATGTCCGTTTTGTGCAGCGAAATGTAAAGCTGTACAGCCTGCATTGCTTTTAGCGTCTACTATAGCGTCCTTGGACAGAAGTAGTTCGACAATATCCGAATGGCCATTTCCTGCTGCAACGTGTAATGATGTGTAGTCATCACTGTTTTTAGCATCTATTTGAGCTCCATTAGTAATAAGTAGATCTAAAACATCCAAATGTCCATTTTGTGCCACAATGTGTAACGCTGTAACGTTGTGATTGGTCGTAGCGTTTACGTCAGCTGCTTTGGAAATAAGTGCTGATACTATGTCCAAATGTCCGTTTTCTGCAACTAAATGTAAAGGTGTATAGCCTTTATTGCTCTTAGCGTCTACTATAGCGTCCTTGGACAGAAGTAGTTCGACAATATCCGAATGGACATTTCCTGCTGCAACGTGTAATGATGTGCAGCCATGACTGTTTTTAGCATCTATTTGAGCTCCATTAGTAATAAGTAGATTTAAAACATCCAAATGTCCATTTTGTGCCACAATGTGTAACGCTGTATCGTTGTCATTGCTCGTAGCGTTTACGTCAGCTGCTTTGGAAATAAGTGCTGAAACTATATCCAAATGTCCGGTTTCTGCAGCGAAATGTAAAGCTGTACAGCCTTCATTGCTCTTAGCGTCTACTATAGCGTCCTTGGACAGAAGTAGTTCGACAATATCCGAATGGCCATTTCCTGCTGCAACGTGTAATGATGTGTAGCCATGACTGTTTTTAGCATCTATTTGAGCTCCATTAGTAATAAGTAGATCTAAAATATCCAAATGTCCACTTTTTGCCGCAAAGTATAACGCTGTATTGTTGTTATTGCTCGTAGCGTTTACGTCAGCTGCTTTGGAAAGAAGTGCTGATACTATGTCCAAATGTCCGTTTTCTGCTGCAAGGTGTAATGATGTATAGCCATGACTGTTTTTAGCATCTATTTGAGCTCCATTAGTAATAAGTAGATCTAAAACATCCAAATGTCCACTTTTTGCCGCAAAGTGTAACGCTGTAACGTTGTGATTGGTCGTAGCGTTTACGTCAGCTGCTTTGGAAAGAAGTGCTGATACTTTGTCGTCGAAAAGTCCGATTCCTGCAACCAAATGTACAGCTGTATAGCCTGCATTATAGACTGTTTCATTATCACTAGTTGTAACATCCACATCAGCTTTGTTCTCTAGAAGTATTGACGCGATTTCTAAATGTCCGTGTTGTGTAGCAATATGTAAGGGTGTTCGGCTGTTCTTGTCTTTTGCATCTACATCCGCTTTCTTAGATAGAAGGAGTGACACGATTTCTAAGTGTCCGGCTTGTACTGCAATGTGTAAGGCTGAACATTTTGCATTGTTTGTTGCGTTTACGTTGGTATGCCCTGACAATAATTGACCTTGCTCTTCGTCTATTTCGTTATGGAAAGGTGTTAGATCATTTGAAGATGACGAATGTGTTTCTGTAGTATGATTGTATAGTGTAGTATTTCGATCTTCTAATGTTAAGGTGCTGACGTTAGATAGCAGTAACTTTGCACTTGCAGTATGACCCCTGATTGCTGCGAAATGCAAAGGGGAGTTACCCTTTGAATCGTTGATAGTAGAAAGTTCTGTGCGATTTTGTATATTGTTTAATGTATCAGATAAATTGCTTTCTGCAATCCAGTGTAAGACTGTTTCACCATTGGAGTTTCTATTAGACAACAGTGTATCTAAGGTAATGGTATCTCTGTTGCTGAGTTGTATTGCGTTATTGTCAAATGTAGTGCGTTCAGTATTACGGCGTCTTGTCAAATAATTTATAACCGTGTTTATAGTGTCGACGTGGCTATAATACATGCAGTATTGTAAAGCCGTATTTCCGTAGTTATCACTTAAATTAATTGGTACTTCTTCCTCAAGTAACCTAACAACGATATCTTTTTGATGGTGTGGTGTCAATATACACACGTAATGAATGGGAGTCATACCATTCTCATCTACAACATTTAAATGGGCATTGTTAGACAGAAGAAGATTAACTGAATGTATGTCACCTACTGCACACGCCCAATGGAGAGCGGTTTTACCCGATTTGTCTTCAACGTTAACGTCTGAATCTGAACTCAATAATTGGTTTACCTTTTCTTTTTTTGCAAGCATCACGGCGACGTGTAGCGGTGTGTAGCCATCGTCGTCGGTCTCATTGACATTGACAATGGCGGCGTGTAGTTCATTCTTGTAGTCGGTAATTTTACTTAGCTTATCTACAGCTGCGTTTATATCGTTAGAAATAATATTTTTTAGTAGAACAGACATTAATGGTCGGTAATGAAAGTTTTGGGTAGAACGTCTAACAAAATGATATATCAGTTTAAATTCGCTGTTGTAGTTACAAATAATGTAATCGTTAACGTTTTTCATGTGTGTACATATAGCATTAGCTATATTGTAGCATCTACTAAAAAGTGCATAATCTAGTGGCGTATAACCAAGAAGATCTTTAACATTGCTTACATTCATAGATGGTATTTTAAAATAAGATACTAGGGGATCCTCTTCAGTTGGAAGATATATGCTTCCTACTGGTAGTAGTCTTGGGAATTTTAAGAGGGGCGGAAATGCTAACCCCCTGGATGCCATCAGATGCATTACCGTCCTTTCACATTTATCAGTTTTTTTCAAAATATAAGGATCAGATAAAATGGCACGCTTTACTTGGTGTATATATTCATTTATCACAAGCGTATGTTCGATACAATCTTTCGCCAACATACGGTCAAATAGATTCCTCACGAAGTTATAGTTAGGTAGAAAAAGTTTTGGTATTACTGTTACCACTAGATTTTTGTACTTCCCTTCTATATTTTGAGACAGCCATTGCGCAGACAAGTACTCAGCGAAAGTGCGATGCGCAAACCATACGTTAGATTCGTTTTCGGCTATTACCATACCATCTTTTTGTACCTTTTGTAACCTGTCAGGATACACGTCGTCTAGAACCTGTAATTTGTTGCTGATATCTAGTTCTTTCAAGTCGTTTTCTTCAAATACTAATTGTAGGGCAAGCAAAGTTCTATAACGTAGATGTTCAACATAATCATCTTTACTGCAATCGATAGCCTTATCTCCAATGATTTTCACTTTCTTTTGGATAAAACTGTCGAACAAAGAAAGCATGTCAAAATTCTCATCGTCGAAGATATTCGTGGACAAAAATGTCTTACAGCTATCAGAGAAAACTTCAGCCAATAATTTTGTTTGCAATGGTATACCCATGAATTCGTTATCAAAAGCATTGAAGTTCTTTTTAGTTGCGTTTAGTAGTTTTTTAACATATACTGAAATTAAATGGCTCTTATTTCGAATATTCGTTTTAAAAGTTGCATTAAAATAACTATTTAAGAAAGAGATTTGATTGTTTTCAGAAAATGGAACGATATCAACTGCAAAAGTATTGAAAACTTCCTCTAGTCGAACTTTGGCAACGGGCCTTGTAGTTAAACAAACGAAATATTTCACATCGTGCAAACTTTTAACAATTTCTATAACATTTTCTTGAAATGTTATAGGAATTTCATCAAATCCATCAAACAACAGCATTACATTTTTGGTTTTTTTATATTTTTGAAACAAAGCGTAAGTAATTGTGTTATTTGTTAAGACGTCTTTATTAAAATAATATAAATGCTCGTTTGGTTTCGAATTTTTCCAATCTTCCCTTTTAAAGTATTCTATGTGCTGAGTTAAATTTATTCGAACAACCCACATATTTAGAGACATGTTTAAAGCTACGTAATTCATCAGGACTGATTTTCCCATACCCGGATCTGCGCTTATTATGAGTGGTAAATAACTTTCTTTGATACTATAAGACTTTAAAATACTTTCTACCGAAGTTGAAGTAAATGTTTGATGCATTGCATTTACCATTTCCGATTCATCATCTTCCGATTCATATTCCGAAGGAAAAGGAGGAGCTGTTTCATCCCAATGGCTATTAAATACTTTTTGCTCGCTTCTTTTACTCAGAAGTCGAAAAGGTCGTAGAGCTTTAATAGAACCATACGATTTTTTCCATTCTAGCAAACTACTCTCGTGCAAAACTAAATAGTGAATCGCTTTGTCTCCAAACGTATAACTGTTTAGAGTTTCTAAATTTATATCATCTTGTGACAGGATGATTCTGAATTCTTTGAAAACGCGTTCTTCAATTTCTGTTTTGCCGTTCGAAAAAATATTGGATTTGTCTATAGATAATTTAAGTGTTTTCTTATATTTCTCAAAATTAAAAAACGATGCTGTCTTTATTATAAATACATCTTTTTCTAGTTTTACCAGAGCTTCACCTTTTATGCATACTTTTGGTATAGACCTGCCCACGAAAAAATCAGGAAGCGGTTCGGCATATTTTCCAATATTAAATTTACCCAATAAAATATAAATTATATCTTTTACTGTTACAAATTGGAACAATTCTTTTGATACCAATTTGTCTAATGTATTACAAGGCCGGCCTTGCAGTTTTGCAGGGCGATGTAGAATGACTTTTCGGTATTCTTCGTTTAAATCTTGAAGATGCACGAATTTATTTTCTAAATTCAATTGTGGTATGTCTTTATCGAATTGAGTTAAAACAACGACTCGAAACGTTACAGCAGTTATTTTTAAGATAATTTGCAGATTCTCCAAGGTATGCGTATTATTAGTTTTTAACAACAAGGGTATATCCTTTTTTTTCCAGAAATATTCATACAAATCGCATAGTTCGTACAGTTCTTGGTCGCGTGGTATAACTTTAAGGAGTATCTTCTTAACATCATTGACGTTTCGTGTCCACAAAGTTTCCATATCGTCGGTTTCCAACAGTTTACTCAGCGTTTTATATAAATTTCGGTTTACAAATTGTACGGATGTTTTGTCGGCTTCAATAACTGTTACCAATTTTGTATTTATCATCTCATTCCAAGGACTGGTTGTTTCAAATAGACTACCTTCATCGCATAGTTCTGGTTCTGCCGCATATGGTTCAAGTAGCAAAGTTGCAAGTACCTCCATAATAACAGGTCTAGTAAGAGGATAATGACCTCCTAAATGTCCTCTGGACCAATCATCAACAAAGCTTACAAACTTGTTTGCAACCGCAACTAAGCTTTTTCCTGACAGTTTTAAAGGTTGAAGCAACGACTCCATGGCGAGAGCAATGGGTTTATCAAGGTCTTGCATGCGTGACTGGTTTGTAAATAAAAATAAGTTGTTCATAAAAACTTGACTATTAGGCTCAATATGACATTTAGGAGGTAAATGATCAAAGCAAAACTTGTAAATCTTTCCATTAATATTAAAGTTACTCAAATTCGATTTCTCTTTCACCTCTTGCAACAATTCGTAATCGTAAACACCTTTATTAGTGAATATAATGAAGATCTTTTCATGATCCAGCCTCAAATAATTGATGATAGGTGATTGCTTAGTTTTATCGTCGATCGCTTCCTTCATAAGGGAAAGATCTTTAGAATACCTTTGCAATGAAAAGTTGCCTTTTTCTGCGGAAAACTGCTGCTGTGTTAAAGGTTTTCCCTTAGCTTCATGTTTCAATTGCATCATTATTGTAAGCTGCTTACCACCTTCGGTTTTTGTGTGAATAACTATGTCATCAAAATCGCCACAACCATCCACGTTCGAGCCGATCCACATATCGTTGTCCAAATTAGCAAAAAGAAGAGAAAACAGTGTAGTTACTTTTACCTCGTACTCTTTCCCATAATCTATAGTTCCATCGCGCCTGGCATATTCCTAAAGAAATTCAGATATATTAATTTTTTGTTAAGCCATAGATACCACAATACAGGGTGACGTATGGGAAACGGACTTTTTTAGAATGGCTAGTATACAGCTATAAGTGGTGGTAGCGAGATGCGGTTGGGGACTTTCGCTTTGAGGTGGCCTACCGTTTTAGTTACAATGGAGCAGTGGATGATACAGCAACGCGTGTTCGCGTACGATACGTTTGTTCTAAATGATGAGTCTGTCATTGCAACACAGCGGATCTTTCGTCCCCATTTTAATATCGGTCGGAATGTCGCAGTTCCAAGCCGCAATACGATCCTGTGATGGGTTGAAGGTTTCAGTTTAAGAGAAAACATTACAAAGAAAAAGCCGCCAGGCGCTAGAAGAAGTGGGAGGACACCAGAAAACATCGCCAGAGTGACAGAGGCAATCATGAGGAGCCCCAGTCGATGGTCACGTCAACATGCACGCCAGTTACAGACAAACCAAATCTGTGAGAAAAATTTTACGTTTTGATTTAAAATTCCATCCATACAAAATGCAGGTGGTTCAGCAGATCAATATGAGGGACTACACACAACGACGGGACTTCGCTGTGCGTATGCAAGTGGTGTTTTAAGAAGACCCAAATGCAGTAGTGATAAAGAGCGATGAAGCTCATTTTCACTTAAACGGTTCGGCAAATAAACAAAACTTTCGCTATTGGGCCCCTAAAAATCCTCGCAACACCCATAAAAAACGTCTCCACCCTGAGCGTGTGACAGTTTGGTGTGCAGTTGCCCTTTTTGGTGTAATCGGACCGTATTTTTTTGAGGAAAACGACGTTACGGTGACAATGAACTCGAATCGTTACGTTCACATATTGAATAAGTTTTTTCGGCCAGAACTTCAAAGACGACGAATAAACATAAGAAATGTTTATTTTCAACAAGATGGTGCCACAGCGCACACTGCCAACCATCGATGGCAGTTGTGAGGAACATGTTTTCTGAACGCCCCCATTTCGCGTTTCGGTGAGGTGCCTTGCCCCCAAGATCACCGGACTTGTCCTCCTGTGATTTGTTCTTGTGGGGCTACTTAAAAGGACGTGTTTATGTTCACAAACCCCGTAATTTAAAAGAGTTGAAAGATGCCATTACAGAAGAGGTGCATTTGATTGAACGGGAGTTGTAAGCCAAAGTTATGGATAACTTCCGGCACAGACCTGAAGTATACATTCAAATGGATGGCCGCCACCTCAGTGACGTAATTTTTCATACCTAACTATGTTAAATCAAATGGTAGATGCGGATCTTTCGTTTTGTAAAATAAAATAGGTTTTTCATCAAAATCAACTGAGTATACTTTCATTTGAAAAATGTCCGTTTCCCATATGTCACCTTATATTTTATTTTAGAAATATATCACAAGTATCCTTCCTCTTATATACTGTTTCTAGATACTAAGCCATTACATGTTGACATTCAACAAACCATTTAGTAATACTAATCACATGCTTCTCTCATTAATTCATCCAAGCACCATAGATATCACTAGAAAGACAATCAGAAATCTAATAGTTCGTTGAACACGTATTAAATGATTTAGAAAGGAACAGAATAAAACACAGACCATTATATGGTTCAAACACAGCGTATGAAAAGATTATCCAACACAAACAACCAGATGGCAAATCTCCAAGTTAAAAAGAATGGATCTAAATACCCCAAACATGTGACATAAACAGAGATAAGCTACGTGAAATACTACAGCAATTTAAAACAAACTATGAATAAAGCAGAGGGCGACCACCAACCCGTTGGACCGATGTTGTAGAAAGGATATCTGGAAAGTAAATCAATAAAGCCAAGGACAGACAAAACTGGAAATCATTAGAGGAGTCTTCTGTCCAACAGCATACTTAGAAAAGCTGCAGGAGAGAAAGAGAGTGAGAGAGGGAGAGGGATGAAGTGATAATTATTAAACGTATAGTGAAAAAATCTTCATTCAAGCTTAATAGCCAAGATAAGTGTCAAAGTGGCAACCAGAAGAACATAAACGTGACTTACGTGAATACGTAAAGGGGGAAAAAGGAATTCAATAAAAAAATTGTGCATAGCAACCTACAATCTAAGAGGAATCAATAAGGAACAGGCAGTAAAGAATATTACAGGCGAAATAAAAAAATGTATAGAATAGATATATTGGTGAACCAGGACACCAACATCAAAGACGAACAAATTTCATGTATTAGAGAAGTATATGTGGTTTAATGGCGGAGGAGTGAAAAGTAAACTGGGGACAAGTTTTTTGTGAAAGATGACTTAAAACATTCAGTAGTGGACTACAGATAGGTAAATGATAGGATGATTAGATTAAAAGGGAGATTTAAAAAACTACGTTAGTGAACGTCCTTAAACCCACAGAGGAAGCAGATGACGTAAAAAAAATTTTATGAACTGGATTAAATATACTGCAATATCCCTTGCCAATGCCAAGGTACGAAAATAAGAAAGAAATGTTCAAAAAC
>JABXWE010066078.1:0-11778 GCA_014611495.1 Limonius californicus
GTTTAAGAAATGTTAATATAACCGTCTGCGATTATAATATAATGCGGAATAATAATTCCGAAGCGGAATGGAGGATCTCTTTGCCTTGTGCCGCCGCGTCAAATCATTATTTATGGTGATTTGAAAGTTACCAAAAATCTCAGTCCCAAGTAGGGTCGGCTGACATGCCATCTCTGAAGGTTTGTTTGTTGCTTCCCCATTTGAGATTTTATTACAATTTTATTCCATTTTTGTAATACCACCAAGCCACAATTAAGCTACAATACTACAAAAGGCCACTTATCTTTATAGTATGATCCTCCGCACCCCGCTAACCTCCCTGAAAAGCCACGCGGAATCGTCCCATCCGCACGTGAACACGCAGTCTCCTTTCTCCGGTCCCCGGCATTTGATCGGTTCACCGGTAAGCAATTGATCGCAGGGTACGACTGTCTATACACTTCACTCGACTCTCGCACCGAAATAATCCCAGCAGCCCGTCCAAAAAAACTCAAATCATGCCCGCTAAGCCCGCTTATTTGCAGTTCCGTCACGCGGAGAGACGGCCAAACACATCCACTTCGTTCGACCGCTCGAGTCGGAATCCGAAAATACTGCCGAAATAATTATACAACAAAAAACAAGTAACCGAACTTAACTGTTCTTTTAGTAGCTATAAAGAAACATGTCTAAATTTACAATCACAAGGCCGGCGCTAGGGTACAATAAATAGGTACCATAGCATTTGACCAGGGGCGTTCTTGGAAATGCTTAAGACGAGCCAGTGCAATTTAATGCCAACTCAACAGTTAGGGTCGCTTGCATCGCTAAATATTTGAATTTTGTGGACTAAACTTATTAATTTTATCTGAAGATGTCGCTTCTGCCTTTACAGGATATTTAAATTTTTCTTCAACAATTTTTCAATAGATGGCAAGCGGGTGAAAATGGTTAATTTGAAGCAGCGAACATATATTTGAAGTTCCAACTGTTTTTGTACGTAAATCGTGTGGTTTAGTTATTGTTTCTGTTAGTGTGTTTTTTAGGTATTTGTTTTTTTACTTTTTACATCGAGTTACGTTACAATCATGGGCAGAAACCCATATAAAAATCGTAAACGTAATAAGAAATCAAAAGCGGCTAAAAAACGTGAATCTGACAAAAGGTAAGTAACTTTCATTATACTCGTAAGGGATTTTTTCTACGGTCGTGCAAAACGTAGGTAATTTTTATTGTAGTGTAGTAACTTTGATCTTGAATGAACTACATATGTAGGTACCTACCTACCTACCTACCTGCTTATTGGGTATCTCAAAGTAAATTTCCCGTATTTAATTACAGATGTGCAAAAAATCTCTATTTCCGCTTTGTTTTTTAATAGATTCAGAACTAATTGCCTAACGATGATGAGGATTCGCGTGTGCTTGTTATTTTTATACAAACTTTCCAAGATACTGACCCGCCGACTTTGACGTGCAGGTTCAATTTTCAAGATAATTAATACTTATGTTAATAATTCAAATTCATTAGTAATCTAAAAACACAAAAGAAAGTTGTAATTTTAGCGTCCACCGTCTAAATTTAATCTTCTCTGACAATTTCATAAACTTATAATAAAAATGCAATAATGTTGCCTTTTGGTGGGTAGATAGGTACCTACCGGACGTAAACTATACAAATCCTAGCATTGTTAGTAAAATACCGGAAAAGGGTAATAAAGCTTATTCTGCATTTTTGCTAAGCTAAACATTCGGTATTCTTAGAAAGATTTCCAGCTGTAGGTTCACGATAGTAATCTAGAATAGAGACAAAATTTGCCCCTTTCGATATTTTTTTGATTTTTGTAAATATCAACATTCCAAAATGAGCAAAGCGTTTCTTGGTTTTAATTAAAAAAAAATAAATTGTTTAACGATCTTTGAAATCTTGTGACGGCCAAAAGAAGAAATTAGGAATTATTCCCGTCAAAAAATCTATACTAACTGGGACTAACAGGTAATTAGCAATCGATAATAGAAACACTTGTGTATACACGGTGACTCAAAATTGAAGCTTTTGGTGCTCTTGGGATTTAATTCATGAGTGAAACATTTTTGGGTTTCGTTTCGTTTTCGAAATACAAGACAATGAAGTCGAGAGGAAACATCAGTGGTAAATTATAAAGCACTACATTTTTGTTTACTTGTTTGTTTTTTTGACTTTTGGCAAGTTTGTTGAATTGAATTGCAATGCATCACAAAAAAGCAATGAAAATGCATGTTTCGTTTTAATTTTACAATGCGTCATTTTGGATAACAATCAGAAAATTTTCCACTTCTGAATCAAAAAAGTACCAAAAGCACGGATATGTTACACAAGGTTTTTATTTTCCATTGCGCGATGGTTCACAAAGTATTAATAGCTTTTCCATTAATGTAATAATTAATTTCTCATTAATTATTATTATTATTATTTTAAGGGACCTTATAGTTAATGAGGTGCGTATGCGCATCGTTAATTCAGCAAACATGGAAGTAGACGACCGTTTTCTAGAAGCTAGTGGGACTCAAGGTGCTGTTCAATCTTCATCAAGATCAAATGGAAATGAGTATATTCTTCTACTTCTTTAACTTTTCAATTTTGAATACATAAATAATATTTTTAGGGATTTTATTTTAAACTCTGATGTTGACGCTTATGAAGAGTTTCCTAGAGGGTTTCAGACTATTGAAACATTGACCGCCCAGTGAGTAATTAACAGTATTTTGCATTTGATTTAGGCTTAATTAAAATTTATATTCAGGAACCCTTCATGGTGTACCAAGAAATATGATGCAAAATCATTACAAGTGAAAAAGGGTTCATTAGATGAAGGCCTCATGCCCTTGGAGGAGTATGAAGGTATTATGAATTTTCCCTTAGAATTCAAAACAGAGCCACAGCAGACATCACCTATAAGTGGTTATCGCATTGTGGAGCTTGGTTACGTTTTAGAGTGGGCGGTCACTTTACAATATGACCATTCGAAAGTATGTACCCTGGGAAAAATATACGTTCGAGAAGAAAGACGCAGAACTTTGGGTTTAGTCAGCCACGTCGTTTTTTGTTGTACGATGTGCACAAAAATCTTTAAATTTGCCACAGAAAATCCAAATAAGTCGTCGATATTAAATAAAGCAGCTGTTTGGGGTGTTATGGCAACCGGAAGTTCTTTTGGCCATCTTGATGAACTACTAAGCTGTATGGATGTTCCCAATATGCCAGAAAAAATGTTTTACGACATTGAGAATGAACTTGGAGAGGTAAAGAAACTCAACTATACACATTTTTATTCTAACAGAGTATATTCCTTAGGGCTGGAAACATTCCTTATGGGACTCTATGATCAGCGCAGGTAAAAAGGAACGAGAATATGCCGAATCAATTGCAAACCTTAGTGAGGATAATATTCCGTGTATAACGGTTTATATTGATGGGTCTTGGAGTAAGCGATCCTATGGTAATAACTATAACGCTCTCTCTGGAATGGTTGGCATAATTGGAAAGTACACTGGTGAACTATTGTTTGTAGCTGTTAGAAACAAGTATTGTTCGATTTGTGCTTTTGCTATTCATAAAAATATTTCTGCTAAACCTCACCATTGCTACAAAAATTGGACAAAATCCGCTCCTGCCATGGAGGCTGACATGGCTGTAGAAGGTTTCTGTCTTAGCGAAGAAATGCATGGTATTCGATACACCCAGTTTGTAGGAGATGGAGATTCTTCAGTTTTCGCTAAATTAAAAGAAAATGTCCCATACGGAAACCAAATAAAAAAAATCGAATGTACTAACCACGCTCTGAAAAACTATGGCAAAAGATTGCGTCAAATTAAAAACGATACTCATATCAATTACCAGGGAAGAAAATTGCTAACTATTAAGACAGTTAATCTCTTACAGAAAAGAGCGAAGTGTTGATCAGGTTGGTCTTTAGAACAGTTCGTGACGTCAGTAGCATATTTTGGTTTATTGCGCACGGATCATGAGATGTTGCAAGCAATGTCTCTACTACCTATTTTGTATATTTTACCCTGCAGGCAAACTAAATATTTTTTTTTCTTAAGATTCAAGGGCAACTGAATGTAACTCGGCGAAATATATGTTACTTAATCATTTACATTAACGATGACATTCCAATCCATATTGAGGAGATAAAAAGAGACGAAGAATTTTGGAGCTTAAATATGGTTCCTATTTTAAGCACATTTTATAAAGAGTGTGTTGCTCCTGAAATTGTACGGGAAAATTTAAAAAAGGGGTTGCGTTGCGTTGATCCGCCATACATATTGGAGGCGCAAAAACGGCATCAGGAGAAACAGAAAACTAAAGCGAAGTAAATCTCAAACTTCAAACTGGTACCTACACAGAAGAGATGGATAGTTTATACACTAACCAAATTTACATATTAACATATTAGTTGTTCATATGGATGTCTAACTTAATTTTTTAAGTGGAACACCCTGTATTTTGTTACATTTTCAAATTCCCTACGACGTAGGGGGACAAAACATTGAACATTTGCTTTAACTGTTTTTAAGTTTATGTGTGTTTAATTTCAGTTTTCGTTCGGTAATGTAGTGTTGTTGTTACGTTTGTTGAAATAAACATTAACGGTGGTTTTTACGCCTCTGGCTTTTCCACCGTGAGTTGTAACTCATCTTTTGTGTTTTATTTCGGGCTATAAATCCGACAACTTTGAACAATCCCTTCTAATAACAGCTGCTATGCTTAAGGATTAGAAGTCATAAAATTGAAAGTTTTCGTTGGTATTAAGAAACCAATTGAGGAATACGTCTGGCAACACCGCTCTTAATAAGAGCAATACTGAATTTTAAGTCTGGGCAGACTATTATAGATGTTGGAGTTTATTTGTTTATCGATTTGTCGTAAGCACCAAGTAGATCCTACCAACCAATTTTATAAAAAAGTAGTGAGGAAGAGGCGAACCCCAAGGATAATAAAGTGCATTTTATTCGACATTATCCGCTTTCCGCTATCGATATTTAGATAATTAAGTTTTAAAATAAAATCGCATGTTCTAATTCTAATCGTAAAGCGTAAGTTCTAATTAGTTATGAAATAAAACAACACTCGCGCAAATTATGAACAAAAAATTGATAACTTAGCATAATAATTACGATTATCAATAGGTATCAACAATTAAAGTTATGAACATCTACACATCTATATTCTACGTATTCACAAATCCGTGATTGCATCAAAGTTTTGCCGCCACAAAGTTTTAAAATTTGGCAAATTCACCGCACCATCTATATGATAGACGCTGAACTAAAGAGGGTTTTTGTCCAAGATATGCAAATTTTACGGGACCCAAAGTGGCCGCGAACTGTCAATGTCTTAGGTTTTAACCACACCCTGTGATTAGGGCTGATAATTATCAATTTTGCACTTCGGGATCTTCTAAAGTAATACTAAAAGTATGTGTTAAAGGTCTCAAAGTTCGATTATAATAGATTTTTTTTTGAATTTCATCAATTTTTGTAAATTAATTTTAGGCGTGTTTTATAATTCATGATACCAAAAAATACGTCAACACAAAGACTAATCATTTCTTAATAACGAGGCGAGTTTCATGTATCCATTTATACAATAGAAATGACGTGGTGTAGTTAATAAAAATTAGCCATAATAGTTCGTGGTGCCATCTTTTGATTCTGGTGAATCGCTGCCTCCTCTTAAAAAATCCATCATCTTTCAGTTTCTAAGAACCACTGCTGGATATAGGCCTCATCTAAGCGTTTTAATTCATATCTATTATGGGCTTCTTGCATCTAGTTCTCGGCTATACCTAGTACGCCATCTGTCTAACGGGTTGGTGGTCTCCCTCTGCTTCTAAGGTATCTATGTGCATCAGCCTGCATTGTATAATCTGTGTAGTTTTCTGGTCACATTACATTTTCGTTCCTTATTTTGCCTTTTAATGTTCTTCCTAGAAGTGCTCTTTGAGTTATTTTGAGTTTCTATATTTATTTTTTGATTAACGTTGACGTATTTGACCATAGGTCAAAATAGGTAAAACATCATCAGGTCACATCATAGGGTAAAACTCCTAAATACGTGGTTTATAGAACTTATTTGTTTCGTTATATCATTTTGTCACGGTATTACTAATGAAATGTTCTAAATTGATATTTTACAGGATGTACATGTTTTAAAAGGGACGTACAAAATATATCAAGATACATTTTAAAACGCGGTACCTTTGCAAAGCTTCACTACTAAGAAACTTCTAAAGGGTTCAGAGGGATCCAAGATACAAATACAGAAAAGAATTTCAAAAAGGAATTTTCATTTTAGGAAAAGAAGGTATTTAATTTTTAAGTTCCACGTTATGTGTTGCCCTTGCAAGAAGTTGTTGCTTACAACAACAGAGCAATTCTACGAACGTGTGAACTGTAGCCAAGGGTTATGCAGTTGATTACGCATTCCAAGCACATGTAGAAGTGTTAGAGGTAGAACTTTATATGAATTCTTTTAGAAATTCCAGGTGGAAAGCTTCACTCATATTTTATACGCTATCCGACTTTAAGGCGGCGGTCAGACAGTATAGAACGTAATTTATCGGACAATAACAATCAAATTTGATATACGTTCTGTGTCAAATGCTGGTTACACACTAATTGCGTCCTGCTTTACATGCTAATTTAATACGCAATTAAATTTAACAACTATCGTCTTGTATAAAACTTATATTGAATAATTCAGACTGGCGAAATCTTTTGGCGAAAAAAACAAAACATCTAGCTTTTGTTAGACTAATATACGCTATGTCGTGGATTTCCGAATAATTTAAGAATGTGGGTCAACTTATACAAGTCATTTTAAAAATTGATAGTATGAAAAATGTACAACCAATTATCATGCGACAATTTACATATAAGAAAGGTTGTTTTTCTACCATTAATTTATAGAGCAATAAAATATTGGCATAACTTCGTGAACATTGTATAAACATGCTACCGGAAAAAATAGCTTTCCTGACTGGAACACCGAAATGAATGCATAACTTTCGAAAATACACCATCTTAAAAATTTAAAATAATTGTATACACAAACGATGTGGTACTAATCGCGGATACCAAAGATCAGCAACAGATACTACTTATGAGGAGTTTAAATTAAGTAAAGAACGTTTTACTGCGTCAACTTTTGTAAGTTAGTCCACGTGCTACAAGACCAGAGTTCGCGCCAACGTGAGAAGTTGTGACATTCGAGATTGCGGAGAATCTTTCAAGACCAAGTCTACATCCCTCCATACAATAGTAAACAAGGTGGATTTTTAATTGAACAAGCAAAAGTTATAAAGTATTAAAAAAGTGATATTTATTTGTGTAAAGTGGTTTATTATTAGTTAATAAAGTTACGTCACTCTGTGGAAAAAAAGCACCGATGATTCTGTTTTGAATTTTACGATATAATTCCTGAATGAGATATAAAATAGAAATTAAGTTGGAGCAAGATATAAAACAAGTGCGGTTGAACCTGAACATTGAACGCCTATTAAAATACAAAACTCTAATGAACATAACTCACTCTATTTGGGAGTTCGATAATAAATAAATCAATCAATACATTGCTTAACAATCACTTAAATCAAATACATTTTGCACCAACCTGTATGAGATGATCTCAGGGTCACTGTTATAATTTGAGCAAACTGTGCGGTCTCGAACGCTAGGGACCAAGGTAAACACACAATGGCACAGGAAATAAATGAAAAAATATTAGAACATTCGATAAATATTCTGTAAAATTGAGATTGGAATTATAAGTGGTTTCTTAAATAAATAAAATAAATTAACGTTTAACAAAATGTACAGATGACATATAACTTTAGATAAATAATTAGCACTTTTTTTATTAACTCTATAACATCGTTTATCCACTAAGACCAACCTTCTATATTCTCTATATTCTTGATGAAAGTACTTGACCTTGGTTCAAGTCCCGGAAATTAGTTTCTTCGTGCAAGCGGACTCCAGAATAGATGCAAACTTGTAGCTTATATACAATTTTTATGTATTTCTTGCAGTGGAATGTCCTTTAATTAATTTCTATTTTGCAAATATTTATTTAATCACTTGTAATAACTGGCGTTGGTAAAAATAAATTATAACATCCAAATTTGACTTGAGGTAAATTTTTGTAAGGGAATTTTTTTAATTAATTGCAATATAACGTAGCACTTTGTTTGTTGATTATATTTAACACTGATACTTAGACTTTCTAATTTTGTAGACATGGAACCAATTCAAAGATGACAAAATTTTTTCTTTGTTTCACATTCCAATTTTGCTGACAAACAAGCTAACCAACAAATCAACAATAGAAGACTACAGATGAGCGGCAAACATTCGACGATCGCGGGTGACGCTATCTTCGAGTCTGCGACTAAATTCTTATTTTGTCGAAATTTACCCAAATCTCGGTCGTAAGTTAATAAAACCACTTCGAATATGTATACAAACATTCAACACTTTTTTTGCTTTCAAAACGCAAACTCATTACGCTAATTTACACATTTTAAGGGAGCTGCATTTTAGCGTGCTTACAGATTGACGAACATCTTCCAACTATCAACTTTTTTACAAACAAAATTCCTCTCTTTTCGCCCGTTGCCAAGGCAACAGAAAAATGACACGACCCCAATGGAATCAACCAATCAGGGTTAAGCACAAAATGACCAAAATTTTACAAATATTTATAAATTACAATAACTTATTTATAAATAATTTTTCATTGAATTAAAAAACACCACTGTGTTACACAAAAAATTAACATTTTGATACCTCATTTGGTATACTTTCAAAAATGCACTTAGAAATGTGCAAATATTTTTATCATCATTGTTAAATCAATTCTTAAAATTACATTAAATGTTGATAAAATTCAACTCATAGCATCTTAACACACATTAGCACATTTCTATAAACATATTTTACACAAAAGAAACGTTCGACAAAAATACAAAGTATAATGTAACTGTCAAATTGATTACAATTTTCCTCACATTTCATTAATTACAGCTCAAAAATGCACAAATAAGACTGAATAGTTTCGTCCACACCTTTACGAACATGATTGTGAACAAATACAACGCAATCGAGGACCTAGAATTCAAGTTACACAGCTTTACGATGCCAACTCATCATCGGAATCTACTAAATGTATTTGATCTAAATGTGGTTAAACAATCCATTTCTGCACATGGTAGCTTAATATAGCTTTACTAAATTTAGAAATAAGTTAAGTTATCTTCATTAGGGCCTATTGTAACACAGCAATATATATATATACAGGGTGAGTTTCTTCCGATGTTTAATATGGGGATCTCGGAAACTAGCGGAGATAGAGAGACGATTAAATGGGGAAAGAATTGCAGTTTTCCGAGCTCAATTTAATGAGCTTTCTGTTTTCTGGAAAAGATGCATGGCTAACTAGATATCTCGCAAAAATAATGTTATTGTTATTTCGTATGGTGCCTTGGCTCTGTTATTATTGGCTTTAGAAAAATTGTGTAAAGGAAAAAGTTGTAGGTAATTATGTGCTTAATAATATAGTCTAACCGAATTTTTTATTTAAGCTATAATTCTTGAGTTGTGACACAAATGTATGTTTTTTCTAATGGAAACCATAGTCGGCCATGACTTTATAAAAAAGGGCCTTTTTCAACGATTCTAATGATATACCACTTGACATAGTTATTTTTATAAATAAATAAATTATGGCCATTTTTTCTTTTCATTTTCGAACTGTTCAAGACCATGTTCATACAACTTTTAAAATGGACCAATGAGAAGGCTTTAACTAATCAAAAACATTAACAGCTGACATAAAACTTTAGAAAGAAGTTAATAACAGTATTAATACTTTAAATTTTAACAAACAAACTTCAGAATGACAATCCTGATCAAATTTATAAATTTTTGATATCAAACAATTCATGATCTGAGATAATAAATTACACATGTTTAAATAATTAAATATTAACAGCAATTCACATAAAACTTATCAAAAACACAATAAACATCAAAGATAATTATAAACAAATACCCAGAAATACATAAATAACTTTTACATCAATTATATATAGAAAAAACCAAATAATAACCAAATTTACCTCAAATTTACAACATTCTTACAATTTTACATTTAATAACTAAACCAATTCCTTCTAGATAATAAAACTTCTTCTACACTTCCTTTACATAACAAACAAATTAATTATAATAATAATACCGTAGTGAAACATAAATTAAAGTTGTTACACACCTATTTACAAAAATAAATACAACCATAATAACAAATTTTATC
Organism: Limonius californicus; assembly: GCA_014611495.1. Taxonomy (NCBI): domain Eukaryota; kingdom Metazoa; phylum Arthropoda; class Insecta; order Coleoptera; family Elateridae; genus Limonius; species Limonius californicus. The sequence goes on from JABXWE010066078.1 coordinate 10,336, forward strand.
TTCCAGGGCTCCTACACTGCCCAGAACAACCCAAAACATCGCCTACTTCGCCCATAGACGTCTATATCTTCATTCCCTAAGGAATATTCACCAACATATCACTTTGTACACTAACAAACCACATCGTAGTATCCTCCGATGATCGTATAAGACCTTTTACTCTAATCAGGTACAAATTTGTCATATTTAATCATAATAACTTCTCAAATAACATTCCCTACATGATAATGAAGCTAATTATATTCCATTTCAGGTAATATCTGGATTCCTACCGTCAAAATAGTATCCTTTTACATATATTAAAGGTATTACGAAGCCAAAAATCACATCATCCAAGTGTAACAAAGTAATAACATAGTACAAGTATTGTTTAGAATAATAATATAAATATAGGGTAAATAACATGGCATTTTATATATAATTACTGTTCTTTGGAACAAAGCTAGTCAAGTAGTATAGAAAATCAGATTACTAAACATATTTTTTATATTTTCGTAGTTATAATTTCCACAGTATATGGACTACAAGCATTCTTTAAAAAATCCATCATCTTTCAGTTTCTAAGAACCACTGCTGGATATAGGCCTCATCTAAGCGTTTTAATTCATATCTATTATGGGCTTCTTGCATCTAGTTCTCGGCTATACCTAGTACGCCATCTGTCTAACGGGTTGGTGGTCTCCCTCTGCTTCTAAGGTATCTATGTGCATCAGCCTGCATTGTATAATCTGTGTAGTTTTCTGGTCACATTACATTTTCGTTCCTTATTTTGCCTTTTAATGTTCTTCCTAGAAGTGCTCTTTGAGTTATTTTGAGTTTCTATATTTATTTTTTGATTAACGTTGACGTATTTGACCATAGGTCAAAATAGGTAAAACATCATCAGGTCACATCATAGGGTAAAACTCCTAAATACGTGGTTTATAGAACTTATTTGTTTCGTTATATCATTTTGTCACGGTATTACTAATGAAATGTTCTAAATTGATATTTTACAGGATGTACATGTTTTAAAAGGGACGTACAAAATATATCAAGATACATTTTAAAACGCGGTACCTTTGCAAAGCTTCACTACTAAGAAACTTCTAAAGGGTTCAGAGGGATCCAAGATACAAATACAGAAAAGAATTTCAAAAAGGAATTTTCATTTTAGGAAAAGAAGGTATTTAATTTTTAAGTTCCACGTTATGTGTTGCCCTTGCAAGAAGTTGTTGCTTACAACAACAGAGCAATTCTACGAACGTGTGAACTGTAGCCAAGGGTTATGCAGTTGATTACGCATTCCAAGCACATGTAGAAGTGTTAGAGGTAGAACTTTATATGAATTCTTTTAGAAATTCCAGGTGGAAAGCTTCACTCATATTTTATACGCTATCCGACTTTAAGGCGGCGGTCAGACAGTATAGAACGTAATTTATCGGACAATAACAATCAAATTTG
>JABXWE010066108.1:0-17802 GCA_014611495.1 Limonius californicus
TTGCCTATGTATACTTTTAAAAAGAGCGCGTCAATTACGCCTATTGTGTAGGCAACCAACTATACCCACATCTAAAAAACAGAAGCAAACGTCACTGTAGTTGTGAATTATTTGAGTATGAAGGTTATGTTGATGCAGTGTTTATATTAAATAAGTAAATCAAAATGAGTTGAACAACAACGACGATTATTATTGTAAAACATTAAATATCAATAACAGAAAACGGAAATGAAAATAAAAAAAACAGTTACAACAAGTATTTGAAATGGCCACCTTCTACTTCTAAACAATAACCTAAACGGCGTTGAAAAGCACGCAGAGCATTTGCAAGAAAGTCAAGATGCAAGCTATTGCCTTCGGTACGTATGCGATCTTTTAATTTATCAATACTTTGTATTGGAATATTTGTATAAATTTTTGATTTCAGATATCCCCAAGCAAAGAAGTCATTGGGTGACAAATCTGCAGAACGCGGGGGCCACGGTGTAGCACCGAATCTTCCTATCCAACGTCCTGGAAACTTGTCGTTTAGAAAGTTTCTTATAGCACTCGTGGAATGCGGAGGGGCTCCATCCATCGAGAACCACGGGTCATCGATATTTAAGTTATCTATTGCCGGAATGAAAAATTTGGAAAAAAATGGAAAATTTGGCTGTATTGAGATTACCATCAATAAAATATGGACCGATAAGCATATTTTCAACTATTCCTAGCCATACGTTAACTTTTCCAGTGTATTGACTGTCAGTTAAGTTTTGCAAATGGCAGTTAGTGCGGGACCAATATCTAAGAAATAAGTTTATCAGGATAGTGGATAGATGAGGAATTATAATACATACCGAAAATTTTGTGAATTGACTCCATTTATTGTGAAAGTTGCTTCATCACTAAAAACTATCTTATTTAAAATGTATACATGTTCATTCAGCAAATTAAAGAATGTTTCACAAAAGATTGTTCTTTTTTCTTTGTCTCCATTGAGTAGTTATTGGTGATTCGAAAATTTGTACGATTTATATTTAAATTCTTTTAGTGTTATAAATACCGAGGTTTTAGAAACATTAAAATTTGAATCTATTTCTCGTAGTAATACTATGGGGTTTTCTTCAACGTAGCATAAAATATTTAATTTCATTTCTTCGGTTAAAACGTGATTACTTTTAGTTCTTATTTTACGGGAATTTATTACGCATCCTCTTGATTTAAATTTTCTAACAATTGTTTGTATGGTTCGAATACAAGGAATAGGTCTTTCTGGATATTTTAGTGAAAATAAGTCTCTCACAGTTCTTAAGCTGTTACCATTCTGATACCACATTAGAATTTCTACTTTTTCGTCTTTACTGTACATGGTTGTATAAAAATAGCAAAAAGATAATAAATAAAGACAAATTTTTTAACCTTGAATTAATTTGATTGTTTTGGCCACAGCATGCTTTAGTTGTCTGTATAGTTGGTTGCTTACATAATAGGCGTAATTGAGGCGTTTTTTTTAAGTATACATAGGCAATGTATACTAAAAAGAAAAATTCCCTGTATATTGTACTACTACAAACAATAGTGGTAGTGATATTACCATTACACAGTTCTGTAACGGAATATGATCAACAAAGGGTAGTGTAAAAGAAAATGTCTTTGTTTAAGTCGGGCTGCTAATGCTTATTATTACTCGACAGTTGTCCATTTATAAAGCCCAATACAGTAGCCACTAACAGTTAAATTAGTTTTTTACTGAAGAACACAAAATATGTATGGCTGAATGTTAATTATCAAATGGTGGTAATGAAAATAAAAATAAAAGTTGGATCTACTAAGAATGAAACTATTTATTAATAAATAAGATGCCGTTTTGCAATAGGTATCCATTTGCAATATTTATTTCTTATAATTTAAACAAAACAAACACAGAGGAAGCCAAGACAGTATAAAAAATATATTGCTATAACAATAAAATCAACAAGAAAAATAAATTAAATAAAAACAGAAAAAAACACTAATTAATGACGTAATAAATGTGCCTCGGTCTTCTTGCTGTTCACATAAGCCAATCCGCCGTAGAAGAGAATTTCTAACACAAGTCAGCATGTGTGAAGCGATTAACCTGCATGATTCAATAATTCTATCACGTAAATCTTTCTGAGATTCTACGGGAGTTTTGCAGACGTCGTTTTTTACGTTGTTTCACAAAAGGAAATCTAACGGAGTCAAGTCCGGACTACGTGGAGGCCAAGGATGAATTGTATCTCTTGTAATTAATCTGTTATGGAAAGTTTCATTCTGGTTTATTACAATTCTATGGAAGTGGGCAGGTGCCCCGTCTTGAAACCACATACGCTCTCAAACATAAAGCGGAATGTCTTCCTAAAAAATGTAAATACATTTCCTCATTTAAACTGCCATCAAAAAAAGTGGGGATTAACAATAAAGTTGTCAACGATACCACACCGTACATTAACAGTAAAAATTCTTTGAAAGTGTGCTTGCTGAATACCTATGTGGGTTATCTTGTAGAAATGACAATTGTGTCTATTTACACACCCATTGTTACCGAACGTCACTTCACCAAAAATAGAATATTTCTTAAAACAGTCGATACTTAGCATCTTCGTTTCTTAAAAATTGGCAGAAATTCACTCGACATGGTTAATCATTTTTAGTAAGGTGATGTACTAATGTGACGCGGTAAGGATGAAACCAGTCTGCTTTAAAATGTTAAATATTGAACTTTGGCTAAAGCCTACATTTCTTGCAACTACTCGTTAGCTTATATGGGGATTACCAGTTACTTATTCGATGACTTTCGCTTCACCTGCTACGGTTGTGACATGTCTCACCTTTGCTGCTATTGCTGCAAATTTCTTCCAAACGCCTAAAGGCATTATAAGATGGGAGGGGTCTATCTTTGTGCATATCGTCGTACTCATAAGTCCGTCACCCCGCTGCAGTTCCCCAAAATCAACGTTGTATTCGTTTTCGCACTATTGGAATACATTGAAACTGATTGTTACTACCACAAGAATCTATACGAATCAACAACTGTGTACAGAAGTTTGTTAAGTTTTGACAAAACAGTGGTAGATATTTGCGTGTCCGAAGGACTCTTATTGTAAAAAATATTTTTTTTATAGCTAAAAAGAAAAGTTAACTGTGGATTTCATGCTCATGTGAGAGTTGTAGCCTACCTACTTGTTGCAAGGTAAAATGATCACACTGTATATTAGAGGCAGTGTATCACATAAATTTGGAAGACACCGTAGTACATGTAAAGCAGCGTATAGATAACGGACTAATTACATCTTTATGAACACTTTCGCAGGCGGGGACTCATCCCGAAAGATCTTAAATTGTACTAGACCAATATTTTGAATGTTTACCCACAGCAAACATAACTGAATAAACAGTGAATTATTTGCGAAAATTTTTGGCTATGGACTAATAATAAAGATCTCTCGATATCATTTCCTTGAACTTTTTTGTGTTACCATATTTAAGCACGCAGGTATATACAACTTTGTAAGCTAACGGGGGTAACTGCAATAGAAAAATGTGTTCACTTTCAATGAAGACTAGTGAAAACGGTTCTTCTCAGAACCGCAAGTTTATGTGGTTTGTGTTTGCTAAACATAACTGAACCTAACCTCGTCGCGTTGCAAATATTTGATACGGCTGCTGTGATTACCGCGACGTAGATTTATTGTGCTCTCATGAATTGTGATATTGTTGCTCACCAAGTAAAAGGCCCTGGAGATTGTCATATGCCGCAGGTAGAATACATATTTCATTCCTGACTGGTCTTGTGTTGCGACATTCTATTCTGTCTTTTTTCGAAGCATAATAAATAATAAAAACTTACCATATTTTTCTGCAGCTTTGTAATTTAGATATGGAAACAAAAAAGTCCGAAACAGTAGTATTTGGGTATTTTATGGGCACCCTGTGATATGTAATTATTTAACATCAACAAAGAGTTATTGTAAAGAAGACAGGTTTGTTAAGCAAGCTAAACATCCACTTTGCAGGGTGCAACAGGATTCAAAACACATTTGAGAATTGTAATCACTTCTTCTTCGAGTGCTTTATCTCTTATGAGACGTAGCGATCTTCTCTCCTATGCATGTGTTGCGCGTTTAAAGTGCTACAGCCATACAGGACCTGCAGCTTAACGTGGGCTCCGAACCACAAGAAGTGTAAACACGTCTACTCTAGAGAAGATTTACTAGCGAGAGAGCGAGAGAACGGCCGTTAAAAATCCAATATACTGGTACTGGGAATTGAACCCAGGACGTTCAGCATAGAAGTCTAACTTCTAGCCTACGGCCGCCAGTAATCATTATGTATAGGTACTGATTATTTGTAAACTAATACATTCAGAGGTAAGTATATTATGTTCTTGAGAGTAAAAACCATTGTAACAATTACATTATACTCAACCATTCTCAAATAGTTTTAAAAGTCATAAACTGTATGGCCAACCTTTATCGCTAAGTTTGTTGATCATACTGTATTTAAAAGATCACTGCATTAATGAATTCGAATGTGTTGAAGAGGATCCTAAAGAGACCTGGCAATTCAAAATTAAATGTATCACATCGGCAAACCATTATATTCCCATCCCTGTCCTTTCTGGGGCTTAGAGCCGTCTACCTGAACGCTGGAAAGCAAACTGCAGTCGATGTAAAAGACAATGCGTGCAGTATACCAGACAATTATTCTTTTGTAAAGTTTTGCCAATATTCTGGCCTTAAAAAAATAGATAAATTTTGAAATGGTAGGATGGTAGTCTAGTTTGTCGTAAGATGAAAAACAAACAATACATTATTTTAAGATATCTTATGAGAGTAGGTTGATTTTAACGTATTTTTGCACTATTTTTGCTGATTTTTTACCGTAATTTATGATTTTTGTATTAAGTTTTTCATTTTATGCAATCTTGGGAATGTTGTATGTATATTAGTGAAAAACCGTAGGTTGAAAGGTGAATTAACGTAGCTACGGTGGCAATATGGAATGCCAATTTTAGCTTATCTTGGGTTATTTTAGGAGTCCGTAAATAGTTTAAATGCTACACGTGTATGTCAGGACGGTTATAGACATCTTTAATCATGTATCTTGTTTTGAATTGATATCATGTGGTACAACAGCAGTAGATCATGTATGTTTGATAGCCAAATGGCTCTTATTCAAGGATTGTTTACTACTGATAACATTTAAGTTCATCTGCGATAAAATATTTAAACAAAACTGTTTCATTTTTATAATAAACTAGTTTTGCAGTGTATTTTGGGAAATGGAGCATTGTGGATAAAAAAAGATCTGAATTTCAGTTAATTTTATTAACTTGAGATTGATATAAATGTTATGACTACATTTCGAGCAATTTACTGAATGTCAATAAATCCAAAGTTCATCCTTCCAGTTGCTTGTATAATTTGGGTACGTACGAATCCCACTGCGCCTGGAATAAATTACCTGCGATAGGTTCACCCAGTTTGTATTTGTCGGCAAATTTGCGAATGGAAAAGGTGCCCCTGCCACCGCCAGACTTGTTGGTTAACCTTTTCTCGTTGAAGCTCAACTTGCCAGGTTGTTTATACACTAACAATACGTAGCGATGCAATCCTGAATTTTTAGGAGGCCCTGCTCCAATGTATTCGGACAGCGTTTCACCTCTGGACACGTCATTTCCCGGAATGTTACCCACAAGCCAGTGATGCCATTCCCGAAACTTGGGATTTTTTCTACTGGGAGCATCCGGGTCTGTCATCGCTAGTAGATAAAAGCTTCCTTCTTCAGCAGGCCATTTAATTGTCGGCTTCTCTTTGACTTTTGTTGGTGTCAGTTCGTTACCTTCAGCAACTTGGATGTTATTGCCATATGACACTTCTAAAGTTGTTGAGGGTAACGTGTCGATCACATCTGGGATAATACCGTGTTTTTCCATTTATTTTTCTTGATTTTGATGGAAGTAGTTAAATTGTCAGCGTAAATATTTTTTTTTCAAGTGTTGCGACTAAATTTCAAAACAGAATAGTAGTTTCTATAGAAACGCGATCAATAAAAGCAGTAATCGAATATTATAACGCGCCAATGTGATTGGCATACAGAGATACCTGGAAACGTGCAGCTTAAATCCGGCCCTTTCCAAACCAACCAACAAACATTAAATTTAAATAAAAATAAAAAATAATTCACCTAGCCTGTGTAATATCCAGTTACGTATATTTATACAGGGTGTTAAGGAATACGTATTTCAAATTTATAGGATATGTAGGGAATTCAAAATAGACCAACTTTTAGGCAGAACCTCATATCCGGAAACGCATCGTTTTCGAGGTATGACTGAATTTAGGAGTAATGCTTATAATAGTGAAACACTATAAGTAATGCTCTTAATAATTTTATTTTTTTGTCAAACATCACAATTGCCTAAAATGACAAATACCAACTTCAATGCAAGCACTGCATCTCCGAAGCATATTTTGGCATACTCTTTGAACAACGCCGGGCGTTGTTTGGAGTTCATGCGCTGCTGTCAGAATACGTGTTAGGAGCCATTCTTCAGAATTGCCAGTCATAAACCATTCATCATATGAACCCATATAGAAAGATCTAGGGGAGTTAGGTACGGGGAGTGTGACCACACTATTTGTTCCCTTCGGACAATCCAATACCGTCACTGAATACTTGATGAGGGTGACCAGGCGTCCCGATTTTTCGGGAATTGTCCGTATTTTTGGTGCAGTGTCCCGATGTTCCCAAGATATATTTCCGGGACTACTTCTCGATTTTTAGAAACATATAATTTTTAGTTATCGTATATACATAGTTAATTTACAATAAAATGTTGACATTTTTAATAATCGTTTAGTAGGTGATCACCTACAATGCCTGCCCATACAGTTAGGGAAAACCGTTGTTGGAAACTGTGTTCCACTATTTCGTGTGGATTCTCATCTGACCAAATGTGGGTATTATGGATATTAAACACCCCTTCTTGCGTAAATCCTGCCTCATCAGTAGATAACAAATTGAACAGGAAATTTGGTTGGTTGTTGCACTTTTGAAGAAGCCATTCACAAAAATCGTGCCTACGTACATAATCCGCTGGTTGCAAACCTTGAACGCGTTGAACGTGGTAAGGATGTAGTCCCTGTCCCGTAAAATTCGCCAAACAGTAGAATGGGAAACGCCAGTTTGTAACGCAAGTCTTCTAGTGCTAACACTAGGACTTTCCACCAATAATTCCAAGACATGCTGTTCTACATTAACGACCCTTTCTGCTCTTGGACGATCGCGATGATAGTTTTGTGGTTGATACGTGCCGTAATCCCGTAAATGTTGCACTGTTCTAGTAAATATACGGCTGTTAGGAATGCGGCGCCGAGGATATCGCTCTAAGTACATTTGCCTTGCCCTTAGAGCGTTTCTTCGAGCTTCCCCGTAAATAATAACAACATCAGTAAGTTCAATGTTTGTAAAATTTTCCATTTTGATAGAAACACTGCTTGCCAGTTTCAACAACAGGCTGAATAGAAATTACTAACCTACCTAATAGTATTGGTTTGTGGCAGGTGATAAGAAATTTTTTTGCATATCTATCTTACTTTCCTTTGCATAACATGTTTTTGAACTCAAATTTTTGTTATTATCCTGCGGTACTCAAACAATTTTGGGTCAAATTTTCAGTTATTGATAAAAATTCAAAATTAAGTAATAAAAGTGTAAAGTTTAGAATGGAATATGTTTAGGTTAATTGTAACTGTACAAAACTATTAAAAGTTGGAGTTTAAATAAACTGGTAATCTTTTATTTGGGATGCATTCAGATTTAATGACAGCGAACTACGAAGGTGTGGTACTATAATTTATGAGCGACCCAGGACTGAGATAGACCCTTATAGGGAATGGAACGGAAAATTGAAAATGTAGGTAGGAAATTTGGAAAATCTAGCAGCGAGTCTGCGGGAAAAGACATGTTTGAGTTGAAAAGTAGAATGGATGAAAGAGTTGATGAATTGAAAGGTGTGTGGGAACGAGATAAGTTGGTGATTAACGAAAAACTTGAGTCAGTTGAGAAGAAGGTAACAAGAAACAATGGTGGGACTGGAGAATACATGTTGGGGAATAACTTCAGTCAAGAGGTGCAGAAATTTGATCCGGAGCCAGAAGCCAGAAGCATCCCAGAACATTTATGCTTAATCTGAGAAGGTATTTGGAGAATCTTCAGGTACAGGTAGGGTACAATTACGACGCATACCTGGAGCAGAGTGTGATAAGAAGTGCGATGCGAAAGAAGGCTGTAGTTTGGTTTCACACTATTTCCAATGAATGGTACAACTTGGACAAGTTTGAAGAGTTGTTCTTAAGACATTACTGGGGTAACAGTGTACAGTCATTGATAAAGCAGGACTTGATGGGGGACAGGTATAATGGAAGTAGGGGTTTGACTAGGGTTGAATATGCGACCCAAAAGTTGTTTACATTTCAGCAATTTGACGAGTACAAAGACGCAAGGGTGGTTATACCAATTCTGGTAGCGCAATTTGATGTGACGGTGTCCGGAGACGTGATCCGTAATAACGTGACAGAGTGGGAACAATTTCTGAATGTGTTACGGGCTTTTGACCACATAGAACGTCACGGACGCAACGGTAGGGCGAGAAACTGTCCATTTGACAACAGTGACAGGTTCGGTAGGAATTACGGGGGTTTTAGTGGGAATCGAGGAAATGACAACTTGTATAATCGGGGTTCGTACACATACCCAGATAGGTACCGTATGGGTAATAAGGATTTCGAACGCGTGTGGGGCAAGTAAGGAAGGTATGCTGGAAATAATAGAACTGACCGAAGATTGAATTACCGAAATGAAGGTGGGTACGTACGACCGTATTATGACCAACCGAGGAGTAATGGGGTTGCAGAAAATGCTCAGAGGAACCATCGTCAGGAAGAGGATCATTGGGAACGGTATGGGGAATCGGGCAGTAGGGGTTATGTAAATACGGTGACAGTCGAGCCAACGAGGAAACCGGAGGAGATGGTGGACCACTGTCACAAACCATCTGTATTGTCATTCAAAAGAATTTATTAGTTGTCCAGATGGTGGTACTCAACAGACAAGATTAATTAAAGCTAGTATAGTATACCGAGAAGGTAGGATAGAAAGGTTTAAAAAGGGACAGGAATTAGATGAGAAGATTGACGATGGGAATGTTATGGAAAAGTTAGGTAAAGATGATAGGGATATGGTAGGAAAGTTTAATGAATGTGAAGGGAATATGATAGAAAGATTTGAGGAGATTAGTAAGGAAAAGATTGATACATATGACAGGGATAGGATAGGAAAGGTTAATAAATATGAAGGAAATATGATGGAAAAGTTAGATAAGGGTAATGGTAATATGATACGTAAAGATGATGATAATAGGATAGGAAAGGTTTATTATAAGTATGAAGGAAATATGATGGAAAAGTTAGATAAGGATAATGGTAATATGATAGGTAAAGATGATGATAATAGGATAGGAAAGGTTTATAAGTATGAAGGAAATATGATGGAAAAGTTAGATAAGCATAATGGTAATATGATAGGTAAAGATGATGATAATATGATAGGAAAGATTTATAGATATGATGGAAATAAGGAGGAAATGATTGGTAAATATGATAACAATATGCTAGGGAAATTTGATGGAAATGATATGAAAATGGACAAAGAATTAGATGTAAATAATGTAGATGGCTCACAAGTTAGTGGGAAAGGTGTTGAAATATTAGAGGAGAAAGGTATTGAAGTATCAGAGGAAAATGAAAAGGATTTGATACAATAATTAACTAACAAACAAGACCAATATAGAAAATTTAAAAATTCGATGCAACAGGGAACATTGGAAGGTACAATTATTAGTTTGCGAAGAAACCAGAAGGTCCTACAAATGTATGGAAGTTACGTCGACAAACGATATTACATAAAGACAATAGTCAAGGAGGAAGGATTGATTTTCTTAAAACGTTATCACTTTAAAATAATTAATCTCGTATTTTAGTTATTTCTTCCTTGCTTGTATGCAGTATTTCTTCTTTGTTGTATGTATCTGGGGGTTGCTCGCCACACAGTTACCTGCATCCTGGTTAAATGTACTGCAGCAGATCAACTGATATTGAATTAAGAAACAACCTGCGTAAAGTATGATGTAGAGTTCTAGACAATGGTTTTGTTTTTTAAAGACTTTTTTATGATTGTATAAAAAGCAAGACTTTTAAAAGTTCGGCAAATTAGTATGTGGTAGTAGGTTCCAAGAATTTCTCCTTGTCCGTAAATTTCTCGGACCCCCAAAATGCGTTACCATAGCTACCAGGTTTTCCCAGTAGTACGAATAATGGAATCAGCTTTCTCCAAGATGATGTCACGTCCGCTGCGAATACAAGAAGGGTTTAGAAACGCATCCGAACAGTATCAAGTACACCACTGTTCCACCGGCACAACTACTGAGAGGTCGATGTCAAGTTGTTCAGATTTCATTATTATTATTATTTGTGTTATCATAGTTATACTCATTATTATTAAATCATTTATTACATGCACAGTGCACATGCATTTATTTAGTGCAACCAACACTAACGTGGTGACCCCGACGTGATCTAGTGAGTTGAATAGAAAAAAATTTTTTTTCTTACTTTGTATACTTGTGTGCTTTTTTTGGTATCCTATGCGCGGTAAATGCTACAACAATGACGGGCAACAACAACATGGTGACGGAGACCGCCGCGCCGCCGTAACTGAGTTAGTTTTACAACTCGAGAGTCCGCCACGTGTTATGCTTGCTTCAGTTTTTCGAATAGACGCCGCAGCCTGCTTTTCATAACGAACCCGCAGCAACCGCGGTTCACAACGAATCACGCTGCCCACGCAGAGCACGCCGCTTCTTTGGGTCCAGCTGATCTTGCTGCCCAAGCAGAGCACGCCGAGTCGATTTGGCTGCGCACGCCGTCTTTGCGAGCCCAGCTGCCTCTCTGCCCACGCAACGCTCATGCGGGCTCAGCCGATATCGCTGTGACGCTGTCCGTGCAGAGCACGCCGCTTCTGTGGGCTCAGCCGACCTCGCCACCCACGCGGATCTCGCTGCCCATGCAGTTCTCGCTGCCCACGCAGAGCACGCTGCTGCTGCGTGTAAAGCCAACTTAGATGCCCATGTAGAGCACACTACTCCTGCGGGTCCGCGCAATACTTGCCGCTTGCGGGCCCAGCTGATCTTGCCGCCCACGCAGGATACGCCGCTTCCACGGGCCCATTCCATACTGCAACCATCTATTGGTTATCTGCAAATATGTTTCCGTGCGTCACGACACCATTCGACGTCCATCACAATTTCCGAAAGCACATATTCAAAATCTTATCGTTATCACAGGGGCTGATGTAGCAGTAGGTTCCAAGAATTTTACCGTGTCCATAAATTTCTCGGACCCATGAAATGCGTTACTATAGAAACGAGGTTTTCCCAGCGGTGATGTCACGTTCACTGGGAATGCGGGTTTAGAAACGCATCCCAACAATACCAAGACCACCATTCTTCCACCGGCACTATTACAGAGTGGTCGATGGTATTTTAGTTCCGATTCAAGTTGTGTATCTTTCGTTATTATCGTTTTGTGCTGCCGTATTTGTTTATCATTAAATCTTTTATTACATGCACGGTGTATATTTATTTCACGCAACAAACGTTAAAGGCAAAATACGATATAAAATACAACTGAAATTTCAGTTGCACTTTCCACTGTTCCCATAGTTTTGCTTTAACATTTTTTGCCTTTAACTCCAGCTTTTTGGTGGCTTTATATGTATTTACAGTCAAACATTTATTGACATACTCTGTGTTTGGTTATATATATTTTTTTATTCAGTTAACTGCATATTTTTACAATCTACTCTTACAATGTATTGAGTATTAAGTAAATATTATGATAGTATTACGACATGAGAGGAGCTTTAGCCAGCGCTAATCTCCCTGAGTTTGCATCAGTTTTGGTTGGGTTGCAGGTTTAAGTCAAGTGGCCAGGTTCGCTTTAGTCGTCTTGTGACAGCTGGTTAATCAACCAGCTGTCACAAGACGACTACATTGGAGAGCTGCTCGATGAGGTTGTTGGGGTTTCGTGGTAGGTTGTAGCTGTATGAGGTTGATAGTCTCCCCTACTGAAAATAACCGGAAAGAACCTGATTAAATAATCTTATGAGGTTTGTATATGGTTTATGAAACAGGCAAATTCGGATACATTCGTAAGTATTTTCTTTATGCGGTTGTATACGGTTTTCTACCTGGTTTATCCTGATGCAACCTGATAGATGTAATATATCAGGTTGTATGCGGTTTTTGAAACAGGCAATTTCGATGTAGCCTTATATATATATTTTTAGTATGGATCTATGAGGTTAAACCTACTAGGTTGAACCGTAGTTATCCTGATTTAATATTAACCAGGTTGAACCTGTTGAAATTGTGGTATAGCTTATACCAGGTTGTATACGGACTTGTAAAGCGAATCTTTTATGCAATTCTATCAGGGTAACCACGTTCTTTTTTTAATACGGTTCTATGAGGTTAAACCTACCAGGTTGTATACGGAGTTTTCAAGTTAATTCTTTATACGATTCTATCAGGGTAATCACGTACCTTTTTAATACGGTTCTATGAGGTTAAACCTACCAGGTTGAACCGTAGTTTTCCTGATTTAATATTAACCAAGTTGAACCTGTGGAAACAGTAGTATAGCTTATACCAGGTTGTATACGGAGTTGTCAAGTTAATTCTTTATACGATTCTATCAGGGTAATCACGTACCTTTTTACATACGGTTCTATGAGGTTAAACCTACCAGGTTGAACCGTAGTTTTCCTGATTTAATATTAACCAGGTTGAACCTGTGGAAACAGTAGTATAGCTTATACCAGGTTGTATACGGAGTTGTCAAGTTAATTCTTTATACGATTCTATCAGGGTAATCACGTACCTTTTTACATACGGTTCTATGGGGTTAAATTAACCAGGTTGAACCGTAGTTTTCCTGATTTAATATTAACCAGGTTGAACCTGTGGAAACAGTAGTATAGCTTATACCAGGTTGTATACGGAGTTGTCAAGTTAATTCTTTATACGATTCTATCAGGGTAACCACGTACCTTTTTACATACGGTTCTATGACGTTAAATCTATCAGGTTGAACAGTAGTTTTCCTGATTTAATATTAACCAGATTGAATCTGTGGTAACAGTAGTACAGCTTGTACCAAGTTATATAGGGATTTATCAAGTTAATAGGGTAACAAAATAACTGTTTTAATATGGTTCTACGAGGTCAAGCTCATCAGGATGAACCACAGTTGACCCGATTAAATATCAAACAGGTTTAACTCGTGAAAACAATAGTATACGTTTTACCAGATTGTATACGGACTTCTCATTCTCAATATGTAATACCGTAAGTGGTGAAAGTTTTTGAAAACACTTTTCCATGGACACGTATTGCAAAATACCAAGAAACCAAATCGTTCAAAAATATACCGAGAGCAAAGCTCGAGGGGTATTTTTAGAAGCGATTAGGTTGAATGGTGTTTTGCAGCACAGGTATCTATGGAAAATCAAAGTATTTTCAATGTAAAATATTTTCCACGTATGGTATTCGTATGGTTATTGTACGAAAAGTAATGAGATGCCAAACGAAAAACCATGGAAACGAAGTGAAACTCCATCTTCGCTGAGAGTCGCTTGTCATTGCTCGAAAAGTCAAAAATAATGTCATCTTATTGGTTACTTAGATTTTGAGTGGAATAATCATGTTGATTTCTATACGATTCTATCGCGTACCTAACAATTTAGTTATATGAGGTTGTATTCGCTAGGCTAAACCCACAGTTTAGCCGATTTTATAATCAGGTGGAACCATAGTACTCAGATGAGTATTCCTGCTTTCCACTTTTTGATTTTCCATCCATTTTCCAAGCACATCTTTAAGAGTAAAACATATATAAATATGAAATAAAAAAATTTGATAGTTATTCTTATTTGTATTAATTGTATATGTATAATCAACACGGATTACATATTATTGATTTAAATAATATTGTTTAATCCTAATTTATATCTTCTCCTGCTTGGAATGAGTCGTCATCTAAAAACAATAATATAGATTAATAAAGAATACCTCAGAATGCAATAATTGCATTCGCTATGTACTAAGCGTTTCGCAATAAATATTTTGCTAAATATTGTTTGACACTAATTTTTCGCCTTTCTAAATAAAATTTTAGATAATAAGTTGAAGCCACATATCGCTGAAGTTGAATTTTTCACATTAACTTGAAAAACGTTATTGCCGAGTAAGATTTATTCAGGAAAAATGTTTATGTTGAAAATTTCTAATATTGTCACAAAGAAGGTAAAAAGCGTATAGTACTTCTATAGTTTATCTTGTGATTATTTTAAACTTAGTATCTTGGTTTTGAAAATATGGTGTTACCACAAATTTAGGCATTGAATAAATTTCCAATCATCACGACTTTAAGTGCAAAAAACATGAAAAGAGCTGAAATCTATGTAAATTGGTAGCATAATATTATTTCTAATTTAAAAAGAGGGAGAAGGACTGACCACTATTGATTTGCATAGTACAAGTCTCTTATTAATTCCAAATAGAATTAAATTGATTGGATTGAATTACCTGAATTGAATTAAAATGTTTTGAATGGAATTTTGTTCATTTGGTTGTATCGAATTGAACTCTTTTGAATTGATTTAAATACCTTGAATGGAAGCTACTTCAAATTTAATTCAAAGAAAAAAACCGACACAAAACTATTTCGAAGTCTCTAGGTTTTAAGTTAATTATTTTTTATTAATTGCGTAAATTAAACTGAATTAGCTGAATTGAATTGGTTGGATTGCACTATATGAATTGAATTGGTACTGAATTGTAGACATTTTTGCTGAGTGGTTACCCACTCGAAATGGGGTTAAACAAAACAGTTCTAAAAAGCGCTTAATAGGTATACCTATTAGGGTGCCACAAACAAGTGGCTCGCCCTGTCAATTTTTTATTTTTTAACATATCGAAATGAAATTCGGGGGGACTATAAACTACACAACACAAAAATACATTTTTTGGCACATTAAATAATTTTTTTTATCCGGTTATAATAATACCTAATACATACCATTTCCTTTTGAATCAAGCGTTATGGGCATTTGCAGCTCAGGCTCGTGTTCATCCTCTGTTATATCTAAAAGTAGGAAAACGTTTCTTTAGAACTAATTGCGGAAAGATAATTAATCAGTGTACCTTCTAGAATCACTGCCTGTGACTTGTTTGGCGTTCTAATTGGCCTATTTAGGTCGTAAATTTTGGACGCGATTATTGCTCCTATTTTACCCAAATATACGTCAAGTACAACTTCGTCGACGTTTTTCTTTTGAAGCCACCACTTGTAAAATTCTAAAACAATTGTAATATTATATCACTGCTATCAAGATAAACATTATTGTTGTGTTGTCAGTATATATATATTTTTATTATGATTTAGGTTGGGACAGTTACCTTTAATGGCCAGTAATTTTTTTGGGTCCAGTGGAGGTTTCGCAACTGCATCCCTTTTTGCATTGCATTTTCTTCCTGTGACGGAAGATGCTGCAAGTACAGCTGTACCAAACACGCAGCACGACAAATTCGTAACTAGCTTGGGACCATCTTTCACTTTAGTGAAAGATAGCAACAATGAATCGTGCTGCGGTGTAGGGATCCACACACCATTTCCAATATGAGTCTAAAAATAATAGTACATTATTATACGTATTTCATAAGGCGATTATTGTGGCACGAATGAGTTTTGACCACGACGCGCCCAGCAAGGAGTGTTCAAATAGAATGAGTGCTACAAATCGTCTTATGAAAAGAGTGTAATATACTATTTTTTCTACTTTGCATTGTAAATAAATTTTAAAAATATATTTAAAAAAATGTATTTTCAATTAGGAATTTTTGACAAGTTCGGTTGGTAACAAATGAAGTAATGACATTTGTCTAACAAAAACAAAATTTGAATTCGAATATCAAAATCAACATTTTCGTGATCATTTTAACACAAAAGGGAGTAAATAGATAGGAATATTCAATTTGGCTAGTTATTATTAACAATGTTCATTGACATTTGGTTTCAACTGTTGACTGCCCGCATAATAACATTGCCAACATAACCAAGGAAAAACTTACTGTTTTGCGTGTTACAATAAAAATAATTGTCGTTATTGTGAAAGGCATTTGAGGTTCACAATGACGCAAAGTAGAAAAAAAAATTGTGCGTGTTAATCATGGTCTACTAAAGTGGGTTTAGTGTTTAGTTTAATCTTACATTATCCCGGTGCCGCTTTCCAATTTCAGGAAACACATTCGTAGGTGGAGAGTCGTTGATATAATTGAATTTTTGCAGTAATTCTAAAATAAAAAAAGAAAAGAATAATTTCAACATAAAAAAATATTATAAAAATAATAACCTTGAACATTGTTTATGCAAGTTCCCTGTAATTCTATGTTAAGCCGAGTTAACTGTACAATTTGTTGTTTATACTCTGCGTTATTTTTTTTTAATTGCAAATTCTCTTTGCGCAGTTTTACGACTTCCTCATTTACTTTGCTGCTAGCTGGCATTGGGTTTATATCCTGCTGCGGGTCTTTGCTTCCTTTACTTGGTCCAGCTCCTCCTGTTTTTATATTAAAAATTTTTTCATCCATAATTCTTTGCACATGGCTGTTTTCAATCGCAACATCTGATGCAACTTTGCGAACCTGTTGAAATTAATAGTAGATTACAGTAACAAATAATTGTAATTAGCTCTACCTAACTTCAAAACTCACCTTTGGGGGTTTAGTTGGTCCAGCTAAATCTAAATCAGATTCTACTGCTGTGTCAGAATCTGTTATTAGGTGGTCTTTATTCTGACAGCGCACCCTCCGACTGTCCACTAGGCGAGCTATAGCTTCTTCCGACTCTAAAACAAGTTTCCTTTTATTATAATTTCTATTAATGCCTGGTTTTTACATTTGTTTTAGATAAGTTAAATAAAATCATTATATCGAACGTGCCTAAAAAATCTACGACTAGGTAGTACCTACCTATCAAATATAAAATATTTTTTTATCATTCAAATAATTTTGACATAATCTAGGTATTTCAGTGTTATATGAAAAAGTCCAAAAAAATCTCTGTCGAGTTTTTTTTTCTTTTTGTTTTCTATAATATAGACTATACCACCCACATTTTACTAAACCAATCATAACATTGCGTTCTCATCAAATACACCAATCACGTTTGTTTTATAGTTTTTAATCAATGCCATGTTAAAAGTGCCGATTCCCGAAAAAACCTGAACATTTCCGACTAATTCAGTGTTAACAAAAATGCCTCAAAATTAATGTGAGTGGTATAGTCAAGACGAATACGACTCGTGATGCGATTTTTCTTTGATAAAATTGTGCTATAAGCTAACTCGTGCTAGTTAAGATTTGGGCAATTCCACTCGCGCTCCGCGCTCGTGGAATTACCATCTTAACTAGCACTCGTGAGCTTATAACACAATTTTATCGAAAAATCGCGATCACTTGTGGTATTATTTATGAATAATAATAGTAAAAGTACTTACCGCCAATATAAATCATTTCAGCATCGTAATTATCTCCATCTTCAGAAGGCCACTTAACATTATACTTTTTGTGTTTTTTGATGCCAACTTTTTCGTCGAAATTGGCTACCCATGATA
>JABXWE010066142.1:0-11277 GCA_014611495.1 Limonius californicus
GAAGTCATTGGGCGACAAATCTGCAGAACGAGGGGGCCATGGTACGGTACCAAATTTCCCTATCCACGTCCTGGAAACCTGTTGTTTAGAAAGTTTCTTATAGCATTCATGGAATTCGGAGGGGCTCCATCCATCTGAAACCACGGGTCATCGATGTTTAAGTTTTCTATTGCCAGAATGATGACGTTCCTTAATAGCTCTAAAAATTTGGCTGTATTGAGATTACCATCAATAAAATATGGACCGATAAGCTTATTTTCAACTATTCCTAGCCATACATTAACTTTCCCAGTGTATTGACTGTGAGTTAAGTTTTGTAAATGGCAGTTAGTGCGGGATCAATATCTAAGGAATAAGATTAGCAGCATAATGGATAGTGGAATGGATGAGGAATTATAATACACACCGAAAATTTTGTGAATTGACTTATCCATTTATTGTGAAAATTGCTTCATCACTAAAAACTGTCTTTTTTTAAATGTATTCCATGTTCATTCAGCAAATTAAAGAATGTTTCACATAAGATTGTTCTTTTTTCTTTGTCTTCATCGAATAGTTGTTGGTGATTAGAAAATTTGTACGATTTATATTTAAATTCTTTTAGTGTTATAAATACCGAGGTTTTAGAAACATTAAAATGTGAACCTATTTCTCGTAGTGATACTATGTGGTTTACTAAAACGTAGCATAAAATATTTAATTTTATTTCTTCGGTTAAAACGTGATTACTTTTAGTTCTTATTTTATGGGAATTTATTACGCATCCCTCTGATTTAAATTTTCTGACAATTGTTAGTATGGTTCGAATACAAGGAATAGGGCTTTATGGATATTTTAGTGAAAATAAGTCTCTCACAGTTCTTAAGCTGTTACCATTCTGATACCACATTAGAATTTCCACTTTTTCGTCTTTACTGTACATGGTTGTATAAAAAAAAAAAAAACGCGAGAAGACACTAAATAAAGACTAGTTTTATTTTTTAACCTTGAATTAATTTGATTGTTTTGGCCACCGCATGCTTTAGTTTTCTGTATAGTTGGTTGCCTACACAATAGGCGAAATTGACGCGTTTCTTTTAAAAGTATACATAGGCTATGTAAACTCAAAAAAGAAAAATTCCCTGTACTAATAAAGGAGATATGGAAGAAGCAGAGAATGCCCAATGAGTGGATGATAGTAATAGTGTGCCCAGTACACAAAAAAGGGAACAGATTTCAGTGTGAAAACTACAGAGGAATTGCCTTACTGCGTCAGTTATACAAAATCCTAGCCAAAGTAATCGCAAAAAGATTAAATCCCTACATAGAACAGATTTTAGCAGAATACCAGTGTGGTTTTAGGAAAGACAGATCGGTCATAGACCAAATATTCACAGTAAGGCAAATACAAGAAGAAGTTCACGAACGTAACATCCAGTTACACACAATTTTCATAGACTACAAGCAGGCGTATGACAGCATAAGGAGACCGGAATCTTTTAATGCATTGGAAGACCTGGGAATACCAGATAAAATTATAGGACTTGTCAAAATGACACTACAAGGCACCGAGAACCAAGTAGTTCGAGTACACGGGAGTACATCAAAAAAGTTAAAAAAAACAGTGGGCTAAGACAAGGTGGATTATCTGTAATCCTTTTCAACTTGGTACTTGAAAAAATCATAAGACAGCAAAATAAACAGACAGGGAACAATAATCAAGAAATCACATCAGTGCATAGCGTACACATTAAGAAAATTGTAAGAACATCGGAGACCTTCAGACTAAAAATTAATGAAACAAAAACCAAGTATATGGTAATGAAGAGGGGAGAACAAACAACAAATGACCCACTAAAAATAAGATGTGATCAGGGCAAAGAATACAAATTTGAAAAGGTTGAGCATTTCAAGTTCCTAGGGACGGAAATAACAAGCGATAATGATCAAAACAAGGAACTGGAGAAGAGAATAACAGCCGGAAACAAAAGTGCAGGCACGATGCAAAAAGTGTGTCGAGGAAGGTGAAAATAAAAATCTATAAGACAATAATAAGACCAGCAGTGGTATATGCAAGTGAAACGTGGGTGTTAAATTAAGAATCACAACATAAACTCGAAATATGGGAAAGAAAGATATTAAGAAGAATATATGGAGGAAAAAATGAAGAACAGGGTAGAGAAGAAGGACTAACCAAGAACTAAAAGATTTATACAAAGAGCCAGGAATAATAACGACCATCAAAACATAAAGAGTAAGATGGGTCGGCCACAAAGTGAGAATGACAAATCAAAGAGTAACAAAGGAAATATTATTTGGAGAAGCATGGGAACCAAAGATGAGAGGAAGACCAAAAAGAAAATGCATGGAGTGTGTGGAGCGGGATCTGTCAAAATTAGGAGCGGATGACTGGAGGAACAGGGCGAAAGACAGGAAAGAATGGAGAAGAATCGTCAACCAAGCCAAAGGCCTCGACAGCCTGTAGCGCTAAAATATATATATTAATTCCACAATATCTGAAACAAAAGCCATTAAAGCAGGCGTCCCACAGGGAAGCGTGTTAGGGCCACTGCTGTTCAACATATTTACTTCAGACATTGCAACTAAAAATGCAACCTTAGAGACTGTTACGGATGATACGGCAATCCTAGTACAACACAGTGATTTCACCCAAGCCATACAAAAATTGCAGACAGCAGTAAATCAAATATGCACATGATTCAGTAAACGGAATATCCAAATAAATTCCAAGAAATATCAAGCTAAAATCTTCTACCCAAGGAGAATTCGTAACCCACCCAGTATAATACTAAACAATAATACCATCCACTGGAACCCCATAGATGCAGCAGTGAAAATCACTAATAAGAGCTCTAGCTCTACATGCATCACCCATCTTGAACAACACAGCCAAATCCTATCTAAAAAAATTACAAAAACTCCAAAACAAAATACTCAGAATCGCAGTAAATGCCCCCTGGTATGTTCGCAACGTGCAACTACACTATGAACTAGGATTACCAACAGTTCAAGACTGTATTAGTGCGAGTGCTAACAAATTCTTCAAAAGCATATGCGAGTGCGATGGTGCGGTACACTACAACTTAGGTAGACAAAATCTTCACCATAGACTAAAACGTAAATTACCACAAGACTTGTATCTGTCCAGAGTAGATAGTGACTAACCAATTAAAAAACATGCAGGGAGGGGGCTATTAACCCTCATCAGCTACTAATTATATATACTGGGAATTTTTCTTTTTAGTATACAGTGCCTATGTATACTTTTAAAAAGAACGCGTCAATTTCGCCTATTGTGTAGGTAACCAACTATACCGACAACTAAAAATCACAAATAAACGTCACTATAGTTGTGAATTGTTTGAGTATGAAGGTTATGTTGATGCAGTGTTTATATTAAATATGTATTTCACCCTGTATATAGGACACAGATGATGATACTTATTTGTTAAATACAAAAATTGACAGGGTGATGTTTCCGTAATGGCCGTGAACATTATATTTCGTTTGTACAAAACAAATACATCAACAGCAAAGTGGTGTAATGGTCAGCATACCTGCCTTCCAAGCAGTTGATCCGAGTTCAATTCCCGGCCTTCGCAAACATTTTTTAATTATTATTTTTTGTTATAACTATTAATTATGATTTCTTCAACGTAGTATAAAATATTTCATTTCATTTCTTCGGTTAAAACGTGATTACTTTTAGTTCTTATTTTATGGGAATTTATTACGCATCCCTCTGGTTTAAATTTTCTAACAATTGTTTGTATGGTTCGAATACAAGGAATAGGCGTTTCTGGATATTTTACTGAAAATAAGTCTCTCACAGTTCTTAAGCTGTTACCATTCTGATACCACATTAGAATTTCCACTTTATCGTCTTTACTGTACATGGTTGTATAAAAAAGGCAAGAAGACGCTAAATGAAGATTAATTTTATTTTTTAACATTAAATTAATTTTTTTTTGGTCACAGCTTGGTTTAGTTGTCTATATAGTTGGTTGCCTACACAATAGGCGTAATTGACGCGTTCTTTTTAAAAGTATACATAGGCTATGTATACTCAAAAAAGAAAAATTCCCTGTATATTGTTACTAACAATGCCATGAATAACATTGTAATTAGGTATTGTAGAACTGGCATATAAATAAAAAAAAGATACCTAAATTTTGAACTGTTCCAAGCAATAAAAAATTAATGCATCAACAGATTCACAATTACATAACAAAAATTAAACAAGTCATACTCTATAAAACAAAAAAAAAATCAAAAGGCTAATACTTACTAAAATCTATTAAAAATCGCCCAAATCCTTGTCTCTGGTACTGAGGCATGGTCATTATACAGGACACATTGTACTTCTGCTGACAATGCTTCTCTTTTGAGAAATATCCCACTAAATGACATCCCTTCTTATCATTCTTTGTTAAAACATAAAACAAGAATGGCTCCACATCATAATATAATGTTTTATGGTCTAAAAATAGCTTGGCCAACAGACATAAGTTTTGGCAGTAGATTTTGTTCACATTTCCATCCACTTCAAACACAGATAGTTCACCACAACGGTATATTTCTGTCCCTGGCGGATGTTTCCATGTACATTTATCCTGGTGCCTCTCTAGTACAGCCTTGCTTTTCGTATATTTGAGGCAGAATTCGCAAAGAAATAGCTTGGGCAACCTGGCGTATTCTTGTGGAAACGGACTTGAATACCACGTTTGAATATCATACATGCCGAATTCTATTGCAGCTGGACATCTAGCTTGTGCTGCCATCACTTGTGAGGGTGAAGTGTAAACACCGCTAAAGCCATCTGTATTTGGCACAGATATTGTTACTGTTGTTATTGTTGTCACGGTTGTTGCAGAATTTGCACGTTCTCTTGTATCCCGAAAAACTTCCACATCTTTCTGTGTTACGCCTGGTGGCAGTGGTGGCATTGTAAAACCACCTGCAACAATTTACACACATCATAGGTACACATCAAACGTATCAATAGATCAAATTTTGTTATTAGTTAGTTCCATTTTTTTCAAGAGTTCGAATATTGTTAGGATATGTAAATTATGCAACTAAGAGTGCGTGAAATGTATAAAACCCATGTTCTCAATTGAGCAAGAAACAAATTACAAGCATCTACAACCGGTTCAATTTGAGCTAATCAAATGGTAGTACAGATGTTTCGATTTAATTTATCCTACTAAGTTAGTAGAAATACAGAAAGGTGTATAAAATTTCACTGCTCACGATACAATTTCCAAAAATAAAAGTGATCTATTAAGCAATACTGTCATTGCTTCAGCCACCCTAGGCAGGCAAAGCCAAGCATGCAATTAGTTTTTTGAATAATAAATACATTTCTTCATTATTTAGTAAATAAAGGTTACAATATACAAAGCATGTGCTCCTTCTGTAAGACAGCCAATCAGACAAGTAAAATTAAGGTGCAAGCATGGAATTATTGGTAAATCGCTTCCTCATTCTTCCTACCAAAAAAAAACAATATTAATCATTATGATTTAAACTGGTTTTGATAATCCCCGAAATTTAAATTAAATCCAAAATTTTGCTTCACAACTTATAGATGGTTAGGAATCATAAAAATAAAATCAACGGTAGAAACAGAAGTTTCCTCCATTACATTCCCCATATAAAAATTTTGTTTCCTGTAAGAATGAGGGACCAATATTTGTAAAGTATTGGAATAATTTAACACACCAATTACTGACATGCAAATAGGATTGAGGATAAGCAGGTAAGCATTTTAATGAAGTATTCTCAGTTCTAAGAATTATTATAGGTCTGGATATCTGCCTGAAATATAAGCCAAGTTTTCTTTTGTAAGACAAAAGATTACTCAAGCAAAGAATGCTATTATGTGATCATATAGTACTGTTTGTACGCATACACGTGTGATGAAGTAATACCACCTTTGGGTGAAGTTTAAACCTCGCTAATGGCAACTTTCAAATTATAGAAGTCAACTGGTAATGCAAAGCATACAGCAACATCCACAGGCATTTACTTATGAATCATAGAAAAAATCCATATGGATTTTCAACGTTATAAAATCATCTTGTAAAAGTAAAAAAAAAAGGAAAAGGTCATTCAGTTAAAACTTTTGTTTTAGTAATGAAGTGTGGTACCTGAACATAAGACTGAAACCTTCAGCAGTTGCTGAATTGATTATTAAATATACTGCTAACAAAACAAAGCTATTACTTGCAGCTTTATAATTTAAATATTCTGATAAAGAGTAAAAAAAAAACAAAGTTAACGTCTAAATGAATGATAGTAGACATACATACATACATAAAAGAAACTAATCCTTAAAACATCATCACAAAGATCATATAAAAGTTTTTCTTCCAGTTACTACACCAAAATTAATCTTTTATTAAGCATTTGTAGAACACATTGCAAAATTTTGGCGAATCTAATTACTACTTATTTTCCTTTGTAAACATTTTGCAATTTCCATGAGGAAAGCTAATAAAAGACAAATTTTAAATATTTAATACAATTTTTAAATTAATTGTAGCCACAAACATGTTAAAACTCTAACGTTTCAAATACACTGATTTCTATATACAAGACTTTCAAGTGAAAAATTTTATTTTGGTCTTGTTTAAAATGGACCTACAAATGATAAATAATAAATGCAAATAAAATTGTAATTTTCTTACCATGTGAATTACATATAAAAAAATAACATGTTGTTGTTTTGCTTAGAACAAATGTTGATGTTTACATTATAGATTTCATCTTTTTTTTTTTTAAGTTGCACTAGTATCCAGTAAAAGTGAACAAAAAACTGATAAATAATTTTAAATATTCATTGCAGCCCTAAAAAGAATAGGCTGTGATACTATTTCTAATCAATATTGATTCTGAATCAATCCTAGAACAAACAAATTATACCAACAGGTTCACAATTACATAACAATGATTTCACATCACACACATCCTAATTCACGTGTGAAAGAAGGATGAACATATATCAAGAACTTGCAGTTGGAAATTTTCAATAAAATCAATGGCAACACGTCTTCCTTTGGTGTATTTTAGCAATAGTTTCTGTTTTTTTGTAGTCAAGTGAATCAAAAAAAATAGAAATATTACTCACAGTTATCCAAAGTATTTTGATACAATGAAAATTAACTAGTTTAGTAATAAATATAAACGAAGTTTTGATTTTTTCAATGTCGATAAACTTAGCAAAATGTGGTATTGTACAGGGTGTATCAGAAATAGGTACAAATATTTAAACCAATAATAGATTGGCGCAAGTAGAATTCAATGGTACTATTCATTTATCAAAAAAAATGAAGTTTATTTTTTTTTAATTAAAAAATAAAACAAAATTTTGTTTGAGAACTGCTGATGATACATAGAAACTGCATTTAAGCTGTAGAAGGTTATTACCTAATTGTAAAGTAAATCCAAAGTGGTAAACACGTAAAAACTTGTCTGGCTTGTGATAACAACAACAGACTGAATAGAAATTACTGACCTACCTACTAGTAATGGTTTGTGGCAGGTGATAAGAAATTTTTTTGCACTTCTATCTTACTCTTTTTTGCATAACATGTCTTTGAACTGAAATTTTTGTTATTATCCTGCGGTACTCAAACAATTTTGGGTCAAATTTTCAATTATTAATTTCTCGTATCTTAAGGGTCCCATTGCCAAAGAAATGTTTTTTCTAGTTTGTATATATTGTAATCTACCATCGGATTTAATATTTGTACCTATTTCTGATACACCCTTTATATAACAGTAGCAGTAATTCAAATTTTAAATGAAGACACAAAATTAAATGTGCCTACACACAAAGAAACCGATAAAAAATAAAATCAATATTATAAAATCGAAAAAAAAACTAGAAAATATAAATTTAAAATTATAAAAAAAATGCTCTAACAACAGTAAATACTTTTGACAGTTTTATTGCAAATTAAATATTCTTTGATGGTGCAACTGACCAGGACCATAGCTTTAATTACATGAGAAGTTCTCATGAGAAAAACATGTAAGTCTAAATATCAAATCAAGGTATTTAAATGAAACTGAAACTGTTTCTAAAACAGCAAAAACTATAATTTGACTTTAGAAAAAATCAAAACTATTCTTTACTTTCCTCGTAAAGTTTTTAATACAACCAAATCCCATGAAAATCTAACATTCTAAAACCAGAACCTAAAACTCGCCCATTCAAAACAAAACAAAACCACTGAACAAATGAACAATATCGGCTAACCTATGGACATCATCTATTTTCCATCATGATTTTTAGTTTTTTGGTCTTATCCATCTAGACAATCTGCCAATAATTTAACATGAAAACAATTGCAACCTTACAAAAAAATTTGATACTTTAAAATATTCATTTTATGTAAAATGCCGCAGGAACAATATTTTCCATAAAATTTGCCCAATAATGCTTAATTTTCTTATAAATACTAATAGCTATCAATTGTAAAATTATTTTATGAACTTCATAAAATAATTTTCACTATATTGCTATTTTATAGAATATTCTTTGTTTCTTCTTCTTCACTTTTAGTAGGCTAAAGGCCTGCATATTACCCACTTCGTTTCCATAAATTTTATATTTGATTTTATAATATTAGACTACTTTATGAATTCTTATTTATTTAACACTAATTTCTTCAGGTTTTATCCCCATACTGGCAGCATAATTGAAGCAAGTACAAATAACCTATTTTTAGTTAAAGAATTATAATAAATATTTTTTTAATATCATGTTAAAACAGTAAATAATTCCAATACTGCTCATTTTAACTTTAATTTAATAAATATTTTTGTTTTATGCAGCAATAAGACAATACTGATTGATTCAAGTATAATTTTAGATTGGCTAATACAGAGCAAAACGTAATCATTTGTATTAATGATAGTAAAATACTTTCAAATACTATATACAGGGCATTCAAAAAATAGCTATTCAGAACTAACAATTTACTTATTCTAAAACAATAAGTATCAAATTCTTTGTAAGAATTCTTTGAAATATGAATATTGAAGTTTAATAGCTTCAAGTTCATTAACAAAGAAAATTTGATTATACTATACAGTTTGAAGTGAAGCAAAACTTTGTAACATATTTTTGCTATTTATATAGCATTTACATTATTATTTTAAAATCTTTGATATAATAATTTGGGTAAATTTTGGTAAAGTAACATTAGGCAATACCTTTTTGAACATTTAACAACATCGCTATGTTGTAGTTCATTTACTTACATTCACTTATTCTTGGGTGATCATTAATGCTGCCAGTTAAATATTCTTCTAATTCTTCAATAACTTGAAAGAATATAAAATGGTATTTTGCTAGATTCAATAAAGGGTCCTTACGAAACATACCGCTGATAGCATCTGCTATTTTTTCATCACCCAAAAGAAGGTACTGTAGTAGAATCAATTATAAATATGTATCTTTAAGCAATTTAAAGCAATTTCTTAACTTTGCTATTGCATGTGAACAAAACTTTGCAAATATGTAATTTACTACATTCCTTTTTTCATTAACACTACCCTCATCGTGATTCTGGTAAGTAAATTTCCTAACTGTCTTGAAGTCAATACTTACTAAATGAATGAAAAGTCTCTTTTTAAATCATCATTTTGTTCTATTTTTTTACATCTGTGATTGAATTGTTTTATAGTCATTGATTGCTCTACTGCGAGTTTACACCATTCTAAATAAACAACTACAACTTGTTTTACTTTCTTACTCATTGCTATGATCAGTTTTTTCCCTTGCCTAATTTCCAAAAATAAAATACTTGTTGTCGACTAAACTCTATTTGTTGAGCATCGAGCTAGACCGTCAACAAACGCACGTGTTTGACTCACCCGAGCGCTTCTTTGCACTCGTAATTACTGGGTTAACCCTTGAGCGCCCGTTGGGGGTCCTCTAGGGGCCCCAGCTTTACAAATTCCCTAGTATCTTTTTCTATTTCAACAAATTGGCAACACCGCTTTCAGGTATGTGTCGGTTAATGCATCTTGCACTCCACTTCAGTCTGTTGTGACGCTTTGTCGTGTGTGGTTCAGTTTAACAGGTGTTTAAGGTAAGTGGGGCCTCATAGAAACCCCGCATGGGCGTTTATGTTACAAAACATTTAATTGAATTAATTTTTTTTCTTTGTAGTTCATTATTAGAAATGAACCGTTTGGAACGAAAGAGGCCATTAACACAAAAGGAACTCGAAGCAGTCACTGGAAATTTGAATTTTGACTCTGAAACAGAGCATTATAGCAATGATGCCTCAGATAATGAGGAAGAAGATTTTATTGTGGAAAATGTTTCGGAAACGGAAGACAACATAGAAATTCAAAGTGAAGAGGATTCAAATGAAGAACCTGAACAGATTAATGCACATGATGAACACCTGAAAGGTCCTAGATATATTGCAAAATCTGGTTTAGATTGGAATAGTCAGCCTTTTCGTAAAAAGAGATTTCAAAGAAATAACATAAAAGCACATCCTGTGTTCCACAATACAGCAAAGGTTGCAGTTCTATTTTAGAATTTTTGACAGTAGAAATGAAGGATATTATATGTCTTCATAGCAATGAAGAAGCTTCTTGATATCATGACGCTTGGAATGAAAAAAATGCAACAATTCAAAAGAAATGGACGATACTTGAAAGAAATGAATTAACTTGTTTTTTTTTGTAAATTTTAATAAAATATAGTCTAAAATAACTTAAAAGGTGTTTTTTTTTTCTTAAAACTAAACCAATATACAGGGTGTTTCTGAATAACATGCTAATATTTAAGGAGGTTATTCTTGGGTCCATTTTGAGAAAAAAAACTTCATATGAACATATGTCCTAAAGGTCTTAACTTTTGAACTACAGGGTGTTAAAGTTTTAAGAAAAAAATCTTTTTTTTATGATAACTTTGGTATGACCCTAGATATTTTTGTGAAACGTAGTACGCATCAAAAGGCATTTTCTGCTGTACAACATAATTTTTTATTCTTGCCAGTGGCGTTCGTGCGGGATTTGCATTGAATCATTGTAAAGAGAAAAGTGATACGCCACTGCTTTTTCTTAAAGTAAAAATTATTTTTGAAATCCTAATTCCTTTGTGAGCAAATCTGGTCTCTTGATTTTTTTCGTTTGACGTACAGTTTTCGCATAAAAAAATAAAATTCATTTATGCGAGATGCAAATGAATAAATTTTATTTTTTTATGCGAAAACCGTACGTCAAACGAAAAAAATCAAGAGACCA
>JABXWE010066147.1:0-11587 GCA_014611495.1 Limonius californicus
TATTGGCGGTATGTGTTCACGAGGTTGTTTGAGCCTTTTAGTGGCCTTCCACAGTGCGTAATTTGTGTCGGCTGTTGATGTCATATTTTCTAAGTATTGTTTAAAGGATTCGTTTTTAAGTTCCGTTAGCAGCTCTTTTAGCTGTCTGGCCATTCTGTTGTACTTAGTTTTGTCTTGCGGATGTCGCGAATGCTGCCAGATTTTTTTAAGTTGCCTTTTTTAGAGGATTTTCGCACGAATGCTTGGTGGGCAATAAGTTTTCTTTCGTTTATGTGTTTGCCTAGGCGTTGCTTCCCAGGCAGCTTCCTGGATTTGGTCAGTGAAATTTTGTACTTCCGTTTCGAGTTCATTTGTTGTTTTTAGTGATACTTTAAGATTTATGTTGGTTTCGACTATTTGCTTGAAGAGTTTCCAGTCGGTTGTGGTTGTGCAATTTTAGTGGATGTTCTTTATGTTGCAGTGCAGACTAGATACTTGCTATCACAGGGGTGTGGTCCGAAGAGATGTCCTCATTGGATTCGATGCCTAGATATCCGGTTGTAAAACCTTTTGTAACAAAAAAGTCCAGGCAGTCGGGTACTTTATTTCGGTCTGTTGGCCAGTATGTGGGTTTATATGTGGATAAGTGTCCATTTACATATGTGGAATTACTTTAATGAATTTTTTTCGCCTTATAACAAAATAAGAATCCTTAAAAAACATAATGTGAACAACCACAATATCAACATTTATCTGATTTTCTTACAATCAGAACAATTCCAAGACTCTGTTTTTACTTGATTGTATATTATACGTATTGTCTTTCACATTGGCTGCAGTTCGATTTACAGCGTTCAGGTAAATGATGCTAAGTCGCGTGGCGGACAGGGAAACGAATAACATGCTTTGTTTATGTAAAAAGTATCATAATTTTTGGGAAACGGGTCGCTTTAAGATCCCCTTAACTAAAGGCTATAAAGTGTAATCATAAAATTAATTTTATTTGCAGTTAATGTAAGTTTCTATAACATAAATAACACAATTGCGGACGTACAGTGGATACCGAATGCACATTATTCAGGAATTTATGGATTAACAAAGTTAAAATTTCCTAAAATAATCCCACCGAAAATTACCAGTAAAATAATTATAATTGACACAGACCTAACATTTACCGCAAATATTTACGAGTTGTGGTCTATGTTTGACAATTTTAATGTTAAACAAGTATGTAAAAATGCAATCAGCTCTTACACAAGTACATCCAATATTTTTAGGCTATAGGATTGGTTGAGAACCAAAGCAAATATTATTTGGGAAAATTAGGTTTCGGTCGTCCATGGCCAGCACTAGGGCAAGGGTAATGTATTATTTCTTACATACAGGCTGTCAATTTGAAAACGTGCAAAGTGGTATATCTCTGGAAGTAAAGTAGATATTAAACTTTTCTAGAAAACATATCTACAACATGAAGGGGGAATCATCATAACTCATGAGGCAACCTTCCCCATTCAATCCCTTAAGCCCAAAAAAAAAACATTTCATACGGTAACAACCGATTTATGAGACCTCACTAAAAACCTCTTACAAAATGCTAGTCATGAAACGAAATGGTTACTACCATTGAATAGCATTTTATAAGAGCATTTCATTGACGTATCCCAAAGTGGTGTTACCATTTGAAATTCTTCTGTTGAGGTACTTAGAGCCTAAGGGGTTGAATAGGGTTACCTTACAAGTCATGATGATACCCCCTTCATGTTGCACAAACGTTTTCTAGAAAAGTTCAATACCTATTTTACTTCCAGAGATGTAACACATTGTACATTTTCAAATTAACATATACATAATATAATATCAATTTATATATTTTCTTTGCAGATTCAATACCGGCGTAATGCTTTTCCGGCTTGATAGACTTAGGACTTTAGAGTGGGATAAATTATGGGTCAGAGTTGCTAAAGAAACTGTGCCTGTCTATGGAAAATTACAATTGGCTGATCAAGATGTTATAAATGCTGTTATTAAGCAGCAATCATATTTAGTTTATCGTCTGCCATGCCAGTGGAATACACAATTGAGTTTTTTCACGCAAAGTAGTTTATGCTACAGACGTTACGAACTTAAAGTAATATTTATGAAACTTTAAAGTGAGCATGTATATTAAATAAGCATTATTTGTTAAAGATAATCCATTGGAATAATGGTAAAAAAATTGACGTTAATAGGACTGATTGGAAACAATTTAAGAAAATCTATGCTAAGTTTAATGAATACGATGGAAGTCTTTTGAAGCAAGGCCTAGGCAATTGCACACAATTCTCAAAAGGTATTTCTCATGTAAGAAACTATATTTCCGTAGGTTGCAATAATACATAACGATAAATATTTTTAGAAGCCACAAAGTGTTTGCTCTGATATTAAAGAATTACAGAAACATCAATGGCGAACTCTATTATTCTTTAGTAATTATAATTATGCTCCAGTTAAGGACGATGTAACGTTTGTCGCGCAACTTTCTTTTGAGAGATTATCAATTGTAGAAGAATTAAGTAAACTATGGAGTGGTAAGTTCTTAATAACAAGTTTCTATAATAAAGGGCATATGTAAACAATACAAATTGACAACTGAAACTGTATAACAATATCAGTAATTTAATTTATTTGTCTAAATGTTATAGGTCCAATAAGTCTGACGTTCTACATCACGGATGCACAGCTGCAAAACTGTCAGAATTTTATACGAAGTTCAACAGTACTTACGAAACGTTCCAATATTGCATACCACGCTGTTTTTAAAGAAGGAGACTTTTATCCTATCAATATGTTACGAAACACAGCTTTACGTAATATAATGACACCTTATGTATTTTTAGTAGATATAGATTTTATGCCGACGAAATATATGTATGAAAATATAAAAAGGCATATCGGAAGTATGACAACCATGGAGAAGAAGGTAACGTATGAGAACTGAAAAAAATTACAGGAATACGGCAATGTTTTATTTTAGGCCCTTATAATTCCAGCATTTGAAACGCGAACATTAAGAAGTACTGCATTTCCACAAACCAAGAAAAAATTACTTACCAAGCTCGATTCTAATGCTATCTTTCCATTTCGATTCCGTATATGGAAAGCAGGACACGCACCAACTAATTTTACCATGTGGAGGACAGCTCTATTTCCATATAAGGTGGGTTTAGAGTTCATTTTATACAGCCAGCCTGTTGTATTGCATAGTGAAGTGAAATCAGTTCAGATGCATTAAGCGCACATGCACAAATCTAGCGTGGTTGATTGACAATCAACACTACCCAGAAGCAGCCTACTATCATTTGTCTTTAAAGGACATATTGCAAAGTTCTGATAAAAATACAACAGTTAATCATATTTCACTTGAACATCAGGTCCGATTAAGACGGCTCGAAGTTTTCTAAGAAGAAGCTGCTGCTAATGTTGACAGCAGGTTGCGTTTTAATTCTGGGTTTGCATAAAATAATCAGTTCTATCTCTCGGCAATGTTTATTAGTTCATCTAGATTTTGGTACATCCAGATCGGTTGTCTTGTTTTAGACGAGTGAAGGTGAGGTAAGACAGAACTTGCTAAATTGTTCTGTTCCTTTTGCTGATCAATTAGCTTATCCTATTCTCGCATAGACGCCGTTAGTCTTCGTATTGTTCTTCTTCTTCTTCTTCTTCTTCTTCTGTGTATAGGCCAATGGCCTGTTAATTACCTACAATGCAGTATTGTTGGAGGGGCTATATTTGACAAAATGAGAAGCCAGCTAGATGCGACAGATCTCATCATCTCTGAGGCAATTCTCATAGTGTCATGTAACTGTGCACTAAGTGTGGGCTTCGGCTTTGATGCCAAACCGGGGCACAGAACTCTGCTGTAGAGTATATTAAAGCCAGGATGGCATAGCGTAGAGTTTCAGCAATTGCACCCCATGAGATTGTGGATAATTTGTAGATGAAATTATTTCTTGTTTTTATTGTCTGTGCCGTTTAATTAGGTTACGTGTTTACGGGACATCAGTAGGTAGTATAAACGCTTAAATTGGTTAAAAACGGGGCACCAATACAGAGTCCTCTGTTTCAAATTTATTGTGTGATACACTACACGCATTGTCTTTTACATTGACTGCAGTTAGCTTTCCAGCGATCGAGTAGACGGGCCTAAACCCCGAGGCGGATAGGGAAGCGAAATAATGGTTTGATATAAAAAGTTGCATTTAATTTTTTGTTACAAGGTCGTTTTAGGTTTATGATCCCTTTAAGGTGGAAACCCCAGTAGTAAAAAACTCAATAATACAATTTTTTTGTTGTCGTCTTGTATAACTGTAATATGTTTAAATGTTCCCGTACAAAATTTAACGGCATGTCGTGTAATCATGTGGCTGCACCGCCCTGATGTACACGCGCTCCGATCTAGAACAACCTCAGTGAATACTATTTGCATGCTTGTTTAATCGAATTTTTCACATAAATAATATTGTTTTAAAACATAGGTGTTGCCTTTTTACCACGGATGCTATAAGTTAGTTAACTAGAATATAAGTTACTGACTTTAAAGGAACTCTGTGTACGTGTAATATAATTGGGAGGCAGCAGCAAATGTAGGGCGCAACTAATTTATACATGGCCGGCGTAAACGGGATAAAGTTCACTAGTTAACAATATTTTTTTCAGATAAAATGGGCACCTGATTTCGAACCATATGTGGTCGTACAGAGGAACGTCACAGAATACGACAAGAGATTTATAGGGTTTGGATGGAACAAAGTTGCCCACATAATGGAACTTCAGGCACAAAATTACACGTTTATTGTTTTACCGGATACTTTCATCATTCATAAAATTCATGCTTCAAGTTCTGACGTGACCAAATTCAGGCAGTCTTTCATATACCGAAGGTAAGCCATTGCGGTATCCCTACTAGTAATTTGCAGTAAATTAATAATAAATTCATTTCAGATGTATGCAGGTGGAAAAGAGAAACTTTAAAAAATATCTTAGAGAAAGGTACGGATACAGATAATAATAAATATTATATGTTGATAGAGAATATAATTTTAAGTAATTTATTTTGCTGTAAATAAGTTTTCTTATTATTTATGTTTAAATGAATCAATAACTTTTGAAACGATTTTTTAATAAATATTCAAGTTTTTATGGTTTATACTAAGCGTTTATAAAATGAATAAAATAGAAAATCCACACGTCATTTCTGTGTTTCCTTTTTAAATGAACACACAACTATATCTATTTCAAAACTGTATCCAAATGAGTACTAGACAGAATGACTTCATATTTTACCGCTATACATATGACACATGTAACTACTCCTTCCACTAATAATTTAAGAACTACTAGTGCGATCTGTACTATGTTCCTAGAACTTTTAAAATTCACCTCGTAGTTTCACCTTCCAACAAGGTAGATAATTTGTATATTACTAAGGCAGGATATACTAAGTACCATATGATTATTGCTAATTATCTGTTACGCATTATTCTTATTTCTCACGTAATCACTTTAATTTCTAATTTTCATGGCAGTAGAATACTAATCGGCATATCGAAAACGAAAATATTTATCCAACGCCATTCTCACATGTCGCTAATCCTTTCATTAAAAGTAAAAGTTGAAAAAACAGATAATGTGAATACACCACTATCATGTATTCAAAAAAATCTACAAGAAACGTTGACTTAATGCCTTTATATGTACAGAAAATAATAATCAGAAAAAAACGTCAAATAATTCACATTTTTTTCGTTGACTTTTTAATACTGGATTTGGAAAACTTGGAAATTTTTGTAACTTGATTATTACAAACAGTTATGCATATTGTTAATGCACCAACCTGTATATACCGAAACAGGTTGTACTCCTAAAAAATATTTATAGTTTTTTTTATCATGTATCATATAGTTTTATTATTGACATTAGCAGAATATCAGCGTTGGAAGTGAGAACAATACCTTAACGTAACAGTTAAACAATAAATTGCATTCAATTTCTTCCTCATCATAACAATAATCATCCTTGATTAGTGTAAAGTTACAGCTGTAAAGTACATGATATTGTAGGTAATTATAATGCAGTCACGTGGTTTATAAAACTAATAAAAATTATTTAAATGTTGATGCACTGAATAACTTTTTGTGATGTGAGAGTTACTTATTTTTCTTCCTATTAAAGTTAACTGAAAGTGTTATGTAGTATTGCTTTGTTTCAATACGTAAATATTTATCGTACATTAACCATGTGAGTATGACTCTGTAATAGTTTACAATATTATTGCCAGGTGTAATTCACACACTCCTTCCAAGGTTATTGCAAGGCAAATCGAAATTCAAACAACTCTCTTCCAAGTTACAATAATTTTGCACATAACAAAGCAATTCATTCTAAAGATACATTTTGCTTATTTCATTTAGAATATAATGGTGTGTACACTAGTATTGATTATCTTAAGTTACTAAATACGCTATATTCCTATTTTTATATAAATACTTACTTGCCCAGTTTGGTTTACCTACTTATACGAGGGACCGGTTTTATATTGCCCGACTGGATATGAAAACAAAAAACTAGAGCAGCAAGAAAAATGTTTTTATCAATATAGTTCCTTGCTATTAAATACCGGATTTTCTTCAAAATGGCACTTAACAACTGCTATAAGTTCGTCATTGCCCCGTCTTCTCTTAATAGTTTTGTTGAGGCCCGGATGACATATCTGGTCTATGAGACGGGCGTTCTCTGACCAGAGATAACCAAAGCTTGCTCTGGCCAATACTTGGTCCCAAGGCTGCTTTCAACACAGCGCCTATCGGATGCGTAGGTGAAACAGTCGGTCCCGGATGTCATTTTAACACCATAACAGTCGTTAGTGCCCATAAATATAAATGGAAAGATGGACGGGGTTCGGCATTGTAGGAGCGTAATGGTTGAAAGGCTGCAGACCCCATTACTTCCCGGTGTGTAGCGCAAAGCCAACCCCGGAGTAAAAAGGCACCTCGCACTACTACGGTGGTACAAGACGAATTGATCAACAAAAAATGGAAACTTATGCACAAGTGCAGTGGTATTTAACCTAGAATACGCCAAGCCATCAGGGTACGTACAATTTTATACATATTTCATGAATGATCAGATCTACAGAAATCCATTTCTTTCTATTGTGAACTTCTATTGTTTTCTATTTCTAGCTTTCCCTACCGAGTATCTAAGTAATAGTTACCCATAGTATAAACCAGGGGTAGCCAACCCGCCGCCCGTGGAACGAAAGGGTCCCGCGAGCCTTCCCTCAGAGACAAAATTTTACTGAAATCGCAGATTAAAGAATAGCCGCAATCTACAAGTACGCAACGATTCCAATAATCAAAATAAAGCAAAAAGGCAAAGAGCTAGGCTACCTTCAAAAAATTACCAACTGCAGTTATTTACTAATAATATCAAAAGATCCTGCACCTTCCTCTGCCAAAAAAATGCTGCAGTATGTACTCTTTTGGCGGAGGCGGCGTGGGATCGTTTGAACTGTATACAAACGACATTTTAAGTCTAGGGAACGCGCAGCCGACCCGACAACGGCCAGAAGCAGCAGAAACGTTCGAGACTTAGACAGCGCAGATATATAAAAGGCGCACATGGCGGTACCCCAAAAGTTCTTAATTACACTTACGAGTAAATAAACTGACGCCAAATAGAAATTTTACTCTCATTGTTTCCAAATTTTTTTCTGTATATATGGAATAAATATTTTTAAAAATAGGTGTTTGTATATATGCAGTTCATAACATTCTGATCCAACGGTCCTGCAGGTATACTTATTTTTGTAATTTGGCCCACCGCACAAAAAGGGGTTACCTCTGATATATAATAATTTGCAATTGTTTTATAACCACTGGACAAAGAAATGTACTCTATACTTTTCAATTTTAAAGTGACTTTCCGTTTGGTCTACTCTACTCAACAATGAAATCTTACAACTGTGCTCGTTATAACGCCAATATTATTGTCATCTTATAATTACAAGCGCCATTTGAACTACACCAACAATTTTGGAGGTACAAAGTTGAGTGGAAAAGTGTCTCTAGGGGTCAGAAGGAAAAAAGGTTGACTACCACTGCACTAGTGCATTGTCGTGCAGCAGCAAGACACCTCGCATCATTTCACATTAATAGAATCTCTGAGCAAATGCAATAACCCTGCATATTACTTTCCTGCTACTGTACTACCGTTTTGCAGTAACCAACCAGCAAAATTTCTGAACAGTTCCAAAAAATTGTTGTCATTATTTTTCCTGCCTAGGAGTAACTTGAATTTTCTTGAAAGAATTGGAGCCCTAGATATGCAGCTGCATCCACTATTGTTTCCATTCAGAAGCATAATAATGGCCCCAGATTTCATCTCCAGTGACAACTCGGTTGGTATTTAACTATTATTAACTCTGGTTCTTTTCCGTAATACAAAACGTGTTCACACGCATTTGGAATGAGGACTCATCTTGCACTAATCTCAATGTAGAATTCTCAAAGCCGTGGTTTTTGAAACTTTTAATAAAGCTGCTAATTGCCGCTGCACAAATCTTGCATTCTTCCGTACCAAACACTTCAATAGGGCGACCTTAACAGAGATCATCATCTAAAGATTCTCCACCACAATCAAATAGTTTTGACCACTTGCAAATAGTTGATTTGTAAGAACAATCATTCTCCTACGCTGCCAACATTTTAGGTAACTTAAATCGTTTATTTTTAAAAGCATCTCTTCTCTGACATTTTTAAAATACTGATATTGTAAATAATCGTCTTCTAACCTACTAGAAATGATAAAAACTCATCATATAGACTTCTTAAACGGATCCTTGTGTTTAAAATTAACATTTATATTCCCGTCTATCATAGGAACTGTAGCTTATTTGAATTTGTCCAGTACCGAAGTTTCGCTTTTCTTTAACCCATCCCGTACATGATATACTTTTGTAAGATTTGATAATTACATTTACTTGCAAGAGATTTATCGCCCATTTGTAACATATGAATATGAGAATTCTTAACGGGGACTTAACGATTAACGTGAAGAAAACGGAATACATGGTTATGGGGGAGAAAGGACAAGATCTCTACATGATCAGAGACAATAAAAAACACCAACAAATTTACATACCTGGGAGTAACTTTTACTGAAAAGGGAAACCGTAATGAAGATATACATAATAAAATAATCCAAGGGCGAAGAGCGATCAAGCAACTGAATTCTAATATGCGGAACAACAAATTAACAAAAGAATCTAAAATTGTGGATTACAACCTATGGCGCTGAAACATGGAAACTAACTAAAAGGTATAAAGACAAACTTCAAGCCTTGGAAATGGACTTCTGAAGGCGTAGTTGTGGCGTGTCTAAACTTGAACATGTAAGAAACGAAGATATCAATCAACGGATGGAAGTTCATGGTTCTGTCATCGCTACCGTTGTAAGAAAGCAGTTAAAATGGTATGGCCATTTACAACGTATGGAAGACCATACATGGCCAAAAACAGTATGAAGCTGGGTTCCGAACAGATTATGGTAAGCAGAAATTAATCAAGCCATGAAATCCAGAGGAGTACACGATTGTGACTGGCTGGATAAAAGGCTTAGAGACTAGGAAGCGAGATATGGTATATATACATACACCAACGTGTTTCAGGCAACGCGAGAAATAACACCGGAGATGGTACGCAACTCTGTTCGAGCAGTACAACGACGTGCTGAAGCTTTTTTAGTAGCAGACGGCGGACATTTTGAACAAATGTTGTAATTACGTACTCGTCATAATTATAGTTTGAACCTTCTTTTGTTTTTAAAAATTTGTTATTATTAAGTTTAACCAACTGATTAAACACTCATAAGTTGAGATTCAACACTTTTTCTGCGATTTTCAGAACTTTAAAACCGCGGTAGCTCAAAAAATAGTGGTCTGATCAAAAAATGGTAGAGGAACTTTTTGTATAGTTTTTGTCGCATAACACCATCCCAAAGTCCGTGGGCGCGAATTTCGAAATACCCTGTATATATAAAATATAAAGATTCTGATGTATTTTGGGCATGCATGCCGAAAGAGATCTAAAAAAATTAATCATTCAAGATACCTGGGTACAACAGATGGGAAACAAACCAAGAGAACGCTCCCCAACTAGACAGCTCGACCAAGTGAAGCAGATAACAAGACTGCAACTTAAATAAACCGTAGATGCCGCCCAAAACATGGAAACAAAGCGTTAATAACCCAACAATACTGAAAATACGACTTAGGAGAAGAAGATGTTGTAATGGTTAAACGTTTTCTATTATTTAATTCATATAAAGATCTTTCTGTTGCTAATACTTAATTCATTTGAATTAAAACAATGTATCTGATAATATGCTATTTAAAAGTTTTAAGTAATAAAATCTTTATCTCAAAAGGTGTGAAGCTTGACTCAGCATGTAAATATTTAAAAGAATAAAATATTAAATGAATGGCTTATCTTGTAGACATTATTGGAATAGTAAATTGAATTGCAATACTATCAATAATCTATAGGTCTTTATCTTATAATACAATGTAGGAGTTTGAAGCCGTTTACTGCCATGAAATTTGTATCTTTTCACAATATAGTATTATCTACATTAATTTTATTACAATCACATAGTTTAGTTTTTTTGTTGCTTTTAAAAACATATTGTGGACAGAATATCTAACCGATATTTTTAAAAGGCACGATGTTGCCTCTGTTAGGTAAACCGAAAGTGCTTCATCAATGATCACAATGAATTATTAAGGTGTTTTGATTACTTATTCAATTTGCAATCTGACAACGCTTGTGACCACGTGTACATATTCTACTAGCGAATACGTGTTTTCTCTTGCTCGACGGGTAATTTTGTGATTTCAGCCACTGAAAAAGTTTGTAACGTAATTCCGTATTCTAAAAAACATTAGTATTATATTTGCAACTAAACAAAAAATCGAGGATAATAATCTGATTGTTACTATCGATTTTTGTAATACTCAGATCATGGTGGACAATGTTACCGGAGATAGTACTGGTAGATTTCATTACAACTGAGTCTAAGGTACATTTATTCAAATTTAAATAGTATTGATCGGTAGGGAACTAAGCTTGCAAATTAAGATTAGACTTTTGAGGTGCCATACATACTCGTATTTTCTTAATACTATACCGAGCTGAGTCGTGGACGCTAATAAAAGCAGCAAAGAAAAACTAGTACCTATCATCTTGAGAATACTGTGGACAGACCATACCAATAAAGAAATTATTGAACCTATGAACAAAGATACAGAAATTTTAATAATAGCAAAATCTCGTAAACTCACGCCGTGAAAAACATAGCAGATTTACAATCCTGCAACTGCAAGGAAACGGCATAATGTGTCTTCTGCAGAATTATTCTGAAAATGGGTAAAATAATACAAATTGCGTTGATGATAGCCAACACCCGGAACAGATATAGCACGTGAAGAAAAAGAAGTAAGGTACTGAAGAACAAAATATATTCAGTTAAAAATAATTTCGCAAGCATATTTCAAGGGTACTATTTTTAAAAA
>JABXWE010066192.1:0-13430 GCA_014611495.1 Limonius californicus
AAGATAGCCAATGATTTGTTAAAATTAGGTGTTTGCCAAAAATATTGTTCACAGTGTAATTCTGTATACATAGAACAGATAATTAGAAATTTGGATAGAAAATACAAAGAACACTTATACAACGTAAAAGATAGTCAATGATTTGTTAATATTAGGCGTTTACAAATTATATTATTCACAGCGTAATTCTGTATTCATTGGACAGATAATTAGAAATTTGGATAGAAGATACGAAGAACACACAACGCCTTATGCAACGTAAAAAGTAGCCAAATATTTGTCAATATTAGATCTTTACAAATTATATTGTTCACAGTGTAATTCTGTATACATAGAGCAGATAATTAGAAATTTGGAAAGTCTGTACATAGAACACGTGCACTCATATAAATATAAACAGCCAGAAAAATTGTATTACGTCAACTACTTTTTATAACACAAACTTGCTTTTCTTCTTCTTATTCTTATTAAGGTATAAGCCTGTTTAAAAACCACAAACCAAACTACCAGGCATTGGCATCAAATAATATGATAATATTTTTAGACTTCTGTGATTATAAACGTAAATTGGATGTACTTGAGACTTTTAAACTCACAAACACAATGAATAAGCAACTTGAGTTCATATATACATATAAATTCCTCAATATTGGAAGTATTGGAATAGACCAGACCCAAGTTCGAAACCAAGATCCCAGGGTGTTGTCTACTACATACATATGTCGAAATGGGTATAAAGTACAAAATAAAATAAAACCCATTGAAATTGCGATTATTAATTTAAACTGTAGATGTGTCAGATATGTCTCTAATAAATTATGCATAGGCTGGACAATTGGAAATTTTATACCAAATCCAAAGAACATATTTTCTTCTTCTTCTTCTTCGAGTGCTTTACCTCTTACGAGACGAAACGATCTTTTCTCATATACCTGTGTTGCGCGTTTAGAGTGCCGTAGACATAGAGCACCGACTGCTTAACGTGGGCTCCGAACACGGAAAGTGTACATTTCTACTTCAGAGAAAATTTACTAGGCAGAATATCTCGCTGGTTTGCCATTGCCTTGTGAGGTCTTTAAAAAACCGATGTTCCGGTACTGGGAATTGAACCCAGGACCTTCAGTGTAGAAGTAGAAGTAGAAGTCTAACGTGCTAACCTCTAGCCCACGACTGAAGAACATATACGCGCACATAAATATAAAAACCTAGAAAAGTCTAGCTTCGCTAGAACACAACCATACATTAATACCACACAATAATAACATATCAACACTTCTGGATTAATAAACAAAAATCAAATATACTTGAAGCGTTTAAAATTTATAAATATAGGTACTTAGATAATACACCTTTAATGAATGAGCAAATTGAGCTCCTAAATTGGCCGTTATTGGAGGTTTTGGAGTAGAAGATTATTAGAGCCGAGTATAAAATCAACATCCAGGGTGCTGTTTTGCCAACTACTAATGTTTATATTGCTTTTGAAAATGACATACGTATAAGCACCAGTAATAATCTTCTGAATTATTAATTAATATGATCTTCCACCAAATAGGACAAGAAATAATGAATATAGTTTATTATTCAATTATTCAGTTAGAAATTAGTTTATT
This sequence comes from Limonius californicus, assembly GCA_014611495.1. Taxonomy (NCBI): domain Eukaryota; kingdom Metazoa; phylum Arthropoda; class Insecta; order Coleoptera; family Elateridae; genus Limonius; species Limonius californicus. The sequence continues at coordinate 1,614 of JABXWE010066192.1, forward strand.
GTAATGATATTTAAAATGGCCATTTTATTTGTCAATACACAGCACATCAACTAACTGCATTCCCATATCTGTGTCACCTTTTATTTGATTTGTGTCAGTTTTCGGTCAACCATCTACGAGTTGGTGTTTAACTTCAATGACTACCTCGAGCCTTCATGTGACTCTTAGAGAAAATAGTCCATAAGGTATAAAAGTCCGGCTACCTGTTAGGCCAAGTAACCTAACCAGTTATCAAGCCATTCGGAAACTGTTTATTATCTTTATATATTCATTAGAACATTAAGCCATTGAAATTAAAACTAATACTGATCAAACAATATTTTTTACACTAATAAGGATTTTATCTATATTTCACAAGTACTTCCACTTCCCGTTATATAATTAATGTTGAAATTCGCACTTCAAAGTATGTAATTATATGCTGTAATTATTTCTCCGGTAACAAAATTTTACCTTTAAAGTTGTAATCTGTATTAATAACGAAATTACTTCCAATTTGCTTTTAACCCCGACGATTTGAATATGAATATGACCGTTTCCTCTTGTATCATTCTGCCTCTTCAGTTTATTAAGTGGTCATATATTATAATTTACATGTATGAAAATATAGAGTTGGGTTCTTGAATAATACTTTTGTCCCCTATGGTCATCATCAACAGCCTTTCCATTCCACTGCTGGGTATCGGCCTCTTCTCTGCCCTATGGTAGTCTATTAAAATAAGTGTTGCCTGGTTTTGGTGACGAAATGGTGTTAAGTCAATCTCGTTATTATGCATATGAAATATTATTTCATGTATTGTTTAACCATTGTTACAATATGTTGTAAGTAAACTAGAAAGTTGGTAATTAGTACTTGCACTTTTATTAGTGATGTCGTAACACAAATTGTAATATAATGATTTTATTTCAAAGATTTTCTCTAAAATTTAATCCGACTCTACGAAATAATATTTGAAATGAAGGAGCTGCTAAAGTGACTCACGAAGGTAGTGTTTTTGATGTCGTTATGTTAAAAGGCAACCCTTTAACATATGTGATTTTTTGCTGGTGGTCAAATTATCGAAGGTTGAAATATGATGAGAAAATTATCGAAAAAATCTTAAGAACTGAAGATAAGAAATTGCCAAAAGTAGTGCACAAGAAAACGTAAATTCAACCAACGTTTAATGGCTTTAATTTAATGAAATTTGTTACCTTATTACAAACTGTCATCCTTTAAGAATGCCAACACAACCCCAATGTCAAGATTTAATTAATTTTCATGAAATCAGAACAACGCCAAGACTTTTGCCTTTTACATTGACTGCACCTCGCTGTGCAGCGTTAAGCTAGACGGCCCTAAGCCTGGTAGGAACTGGGAGAGGAATATATTGGTTTATCGATGTAAAAACTTTATATTTTTTGTTTGCCAATTCGGTTTAGCATGCCCTTACGAGTGATCTTATGTATTTTTCATCTCATTTACATGGTGTTTTGAGACATAGTATTATACCATGCAAAATCAAACAGTTGTACGAGGTGTGTAAATTAAGTAATGAGACTGATTATTTTCAATTTTTTTCGAATAAAATTACAATTCAACATTGTCTCCTTTAAAGTAAATGCCTTGGGAAGCCACACAGCGCTGGAGATCATTCTTACACTCCTCGTAGCAGTGCTAGAACCCGGATACTGGAGTGGCCTTCAGCTGGCCGGTTACAGCCGTTTGAATGATTTTCAGTGTTCTAAAATGACGTCCCTTGGGGTGATTTTTCAGTCTCGGGAAGAGGAAAAAGTCACAAGGATTCAAGTCGGGCGAATAAGGTGTGGCTGAATAGCCACAGGAATGTTCTAACTGGCCAAAAAATCGTTTAATAAAATTGCTGTGTGACGAGGCGCATTGTCGTGATGCAACACACTGGGTGTTGTTCTTGATGTTTGGTCTCACACGCATAACCCTTTTTCGAAGTCTTTCAAGAACCTTGTGGTACAAACTCTTTGTGGCTATCCAAAAAGCAAATCAGCATGCGACTTGCTCATTCTTGCTTTTTTTTGGGAGAGGTTGAAGTGTGCCATTCCATGCTATGGCGTTTGGTTTGCGGGTCATACTCAAAAACCCAAGACGCGTTCTAGACAATGGGGATCATTTTCAATCGATTCCAAAAAATCAAGGCCCCTTTCCTTCCTGATGTCCTTTTGATCCTGCGAAAGGTTTTTCGGAATAATTTTTGCACAGATTTTTTGCATTCCTAATTTATTGGCCAAAATCTGATGAACGATGGTGTGAGTCACATTCAACTCTTCCCCGATCATTCTGACTGTCAACCGACGATCTGAACGCACAAGATCCCGAACTCTGTCGACATTTTCATCGGTTCTTGAAAATGAAGGCTTTCCGCTGCGAGGTTCATCTTCAATCGACTCTCTTCCTTCTGAAAATGCCTTAAACCACCTAAAAATCTGGGCCCTTGACAAAACCGTAGGCCTGCCGAAGTTTTTTGCAAAAGTTTCCGTTGCACTTGAACTTGAACTGTTAGTTTTCCAAAAAATTGGAGTTTATCAAAATGGGATAAGAAACAAACAAGATATTTACATTTAAGTGAATTGATGTAAAGAAACGTTGAAAACCCATACCTCCGTAACGGTGTCAAATAAGAAAAATATAAGGTGACTATATTAAATAACTTCAGTTATATGTGGTTAAAGATTTTCGCACATGTTTAGAATTGTCCTGCATATTTATCAAATGTTATTTTTTAATGATCATTCGAGCCTATGTCTAGACAGAATAAGAATGTTAGGCATATTTATGTGCTTTTAAATGTCATTAAGTTTCCAAGGATGAATCTCAAGCAAAAGTGTTTTACAAACCCGATGACATAATTTTTGTGAGGTCTAAAAATTATGAATCAATTAATTTTTTGTCGCATAATCCAGCTGAAGCAATCAACAGAAACATCAAAATGTTCATTAGGTATGGAATTGAAAAAGTTTGCCTATCAAAAAAGCAACCACGGTCATTAAAGCTTATGTTTAAACAAAAAGGTCCCATTAAGTCGGCGTTTATCTAATATTTGTCCACGGTTGTGTCTAAGATACTGACCCAAGACTACCCGCGAGATAGATTGAGACAAACAGTCGTCAAATTTAATGAGAGCAAGCGGGACGTAAGAGGCCACACAGCTCGAAAGGCCGACCACCAATTAAGGATGTAAAGCACATTAATTTGCCGGTGGACCTCCTATATGTGTAAACTACACGTCTAATTTAAATTCCCTTACGTGCATCTGCCATTTCCTTCTTGCGCCTCGGTTTAATTGACGGTAACGGAGATGCGAAAACCGCGGGTTACACGTTTCGCCCAAAATAAACACAGACGAAAGATACGGAAAAGGATTCGATTTTTAGTTGTTTTTCCAATTTTTTGTTGCGTTGCTTCGTTTAGTGAGCTTAATTTGGCAAATTTAAATATAGAATGGCTGATGGAGATAGATTAGACGAATTGGTTATTCTTAATTAAATAGCAAAAGTTGCCGTTTCAACCCAAACAACCATTCCCTTTTATTTTCACGGTTTAGTGCCGGCATTGCTTTTGGCTTTTCGTACTTTTTAACTTATTTTGGACATTACCTTTAATAACTCTGGAACGGTAAAAGCTGCAGACGTATTTTTAAGTGGTCTTAAACTTTTATTAAAGTTCCAAACGCTGCTTTAAAAATGTATACCTAATAACCATCTCTAATTATTTGCATGCGTGTAATTGATTCGTTTCAGAACGAATGCTGTCTCTAATAACAGCTGAAGAACTGAAGTGTTAAATTGAAATAGTATGAAATGCAAGTGGGTGTGCATGTGCATTATTTATGCAGTTCTAACTAGTTTTGATATATCACTCCAATTACTTGATATTAATTTAATGTCCACCACTTGACATAATAATTATGTCCGATAGAACCGATAATTATTATTGGTTCTAGTATTGAAGCTTTTTCAAACATTATAACAATGTAATCGTTTTCATTAATTATCGTAAGCTTTAGAAGATATTCTAATTCGGGTTTGAAATGCTTTGGTATTTTGATTTTATGTGCATATTTTGAAACCAGATTTATGGCACAAACAATTATTTTATTAGGTTAATTTAGCTAGTTTTCTTACCTATGGCATTTTGCTTAAATAATTTGGCAGTTTTATTATGGTTTTACGACTTTGCAATTCCGTCATTTAACAACTGAAAGGAACGTATCTACTTTCAGATTTCTAATTTAAAACGTGTACGTTTCTACATTGGTATTACCATATTACATAAGTAGAGGTTAGACTGATATGCAAAACAATCAAAAATTATTAGAGATGTGTACCCTCCGGTTGATCAAATGGGTATATCCAACATATTTATAGTTAATAGTAGCAATTTCAACAACATTTAATTTATTTTGAACTTGATACATATGTCGACATGTATGTCATTTTCACAATCAATATAAATATTGTAGTAGACAGCACCTTGGATCTTGGTTTCGAACTTGATTTTGGTCTTGTACTTCAACACTTCCAATATTGGAGAATTTACATGAGCTGAATATGCTTATTCATTAAAAGTGTGTTTGTGAATTTAAAGGTCTCCAAGTATATCCAATTTACGTATATCGCAGAAGTGTAAAAATATTATATTATATATATTAATTATATTATTTGATGCCAATGCATGGTAGTGCGGTTTGTGGTTCTTAAAAGGGCTTATAACTTAGTCAGAATAACAAGAAGAAGAAAAACATGGTTGAGTTCCAAGAAGTGGTTAACATAGTTTCTGGGAGTTTGAATTTATATGAGTGTATGTGTTCTTTGTATCTACTACAGAAAATTCTAACTATCTGGGCTATGTATACCGAATTACACCGTGAACAGTTTAATTTGCAAACGCTTACTTTTAATAAATCATTGGCTACCTTTCACGTTGAATAACGTGCTGTGTGTTCTTTGTATCTACTGTCCAACTTTCTAATTATCTGACCTATGTACATATAATTACACTGTGAACAAACAATTTAATTTGTAAACGCCTATTTTAACAAAGCATTGACTATCTTTTACATTGAATACGGTGCTGAATTGTGTCTATTATTTTAAACCACTACTATGAATCTCTACGAAGGAAAGCAAGAAACAACTAACAAATTTGCAACATATGTTTTTTGTTTGTTATGACTAGAAAATAGAGTACAGTAGAACCTCGATTATACCGCAATTACTTGTCACGTTCTATTACCTATCTAGGTCAAAATTCGCAATCTTGTAAGACAAAAATGTAGCAAAACAATTAAGTAAAAAAAATTATTGATTATCTATTTTAAAATATAATGCGACCATAAATTAATGTAAATGTATAGTATGCAATTATGCAATATTAAATATATACATTCATTTTTTACTACCATCTATTTGACATATCCCCCTCCCCCTCGGTCACGACCCTGACGAACAAAAGACGTTGTACTGTAGGACAATTTTTATTATTTTTTTCTTCTTACATCATGATAATGTAGTATATATAATACCTAAAAACCTCTTACCACCACGATAGTTTCCACACTTAAATACGTATGTCGATAACTCTGTTTCTATCTTTAGTAGGCACTGATGAAGTATCTATAGTAATTTTACTGAGAAATTATTTTGAAGATAAGTTCTTCACCAAGTCAACAATGAAAGCCCAATCAACAGTATAATTTGATTACAATCACTATAGATAGGTTCGTTAAAATGTTCAATAGCTAAAATATAGCTTTACAAGTAGGTATTGGATGAATGTTTATTACGCGAAAAATCAATTACGTGTAAAATAAAGATAAATTTATTTTGGCTAATTTTAGTAAAACTGTTATTGAATATACATTATTAGCTGAAACTATTGAAACAACTACAGAAATCAATTTGGAGGCAAGCTCGGAATAAAAGAAATATTTTGGAATATTTTCGAAAACTTATTTGAGAGAATGAAAACCAATTTTAGCTTCTTCTCCTTCATCTTCTTATCCCTGTTTTCTTTTCTTCTTCTTCTTCTTCTTCTTCCGTTGCTACCTTATAGGGTTTCTCGTTTTTTTATTTTTATAAATTTTCAGTTGTTCTAGTCTACTTCTTATAAACCGCTTTCCTCCGTAGCTTTTTTTATATAACTAGGAAAGTGTCTGCTTCTTTGTATTTTTCTATTTGAAGACCACTTCGTTGATTTTTTTACCTTCTACCTTCTCGTATCCGTCGGACATGCACATACCACTGGAGTACCCCATTTTCTAAAGTGTTTGTTAATGAGCAGGGGACTTCCTTCCATCCATCTCAAAATTTCCTATGTTTTTGTGATCTGTAAGTACCTTTTCATGTAGCCAAGTTCTACAGTTCTAATTTTATTTCTTGTACTTCCTGCGAGTGGTCACATTGCTCCTCCATACAGCACGATGTTCTCCACCATGCTATGGAATAGTCTCCTTTTTGTGTCGCAACTGACATTTTTGGGTAATGTTCTTGCTGCTCTTTTCCTCATTGCTATTGGCGTATTAATATCTTTTTGGTATGCACCTGTAGAACCTAAATTTAAATTTAGCAGGTTTTATGTCTTTGTTTTCTATATTGATATTTTGGGCCTCTTTCCGTATACACATATAGTTTGTTTTCTGATAATTGGATTGTCAGCTCTCACCTTTCAAGTTCTTCATTCAATTTTTGAAGCATGTTTCCCTTTTCTTCTACATCTTGGGCGAATGCAATGTGATCGTCGGAAAATAGTTTAGAGTTTAGGGTTGTATTATCTACTTTTATTACCATCCCGGTGCATTTTCGATACCATATGGTGCATGATCTGTATATAGATAGTATATTAAAAAGCAGTGATGATAAACCACAATCCTGTTTGAGACTCTGTTATTTTTATGGTGGAAGATATTTTATTGCCTATGTTTATTGGTGCTTCTGTGTTGGCTACTTGCATCTTGTGTCTGCTTTAGGCCTATGTTTATTCTTCTCATTGCTTGGATTATCCTGTATCTAGGCACGCATATGCTTTCTTCAGATCTATGAAGGTCATATGTTCGTCTATTCCATGGAATGTTATTAAATCGCATTAGTTTTGTTAATTGCTTCTTGCCTTACTTCGTTGAAATTCATATTTATATTTAAATAATATTTTTTGTCGGTGACATTTCTACCGATTGTTTAATAATAAAACTAATAATGAATAATATAGTTATTCTCTTTACATCTCTTATTAAACATTTAATTTAGTGACGATCTTACATAAACGTATTTACATAAAATAATAGTTTTCTAAAACATTTATATGCCATATTATAAATAATATTTTAATGGCAATATTTTAAACCCCGATTGAATTATTACGGGGATCTTAAACCCATTTGGCGATTTATAAGTGAATGTAATTTTTTACATCTGAAAACCAGTTTCCTTGTCCTTCCTGGGTCTTAGGGTCAAAACGCTGGATCTATAGCCAATTTAAGAGTCAGTACGTATAATATACGACAAAATAAATTGGTAACATAGTGTTGGCATTGTTCTGATTGCCATAGTATTAGATAACACTTGAAATTGGGGCAGTGTGCAGTGTATTCTTAAAGGATAATAGTTTGTAATATACTTTGAAAAATTCACAAAATCATTCTGAATATTTCGTAAAAAAGATATTACCTTATTTTGGCTGTTCTTAGAATTTAGTTAGTTTTTTAAACTTATGTGAATCTGGGATATATTTCCTACAAGTTAAATAAACCGCTAGTGGAAAGGCCTATTAACGCAACTACGGTGACAATAGGAGATGCTAATTTTAATAAATTTTGTGGCAATTTAGTCTGTTTAGCAAACTCCTATGGAACTACAATTAGTATTGCCATTTGAATAATATTTAAAATAATGGAATTTTACTAATAAATATTCTTATATAAATACTTAAATTAAGTGAATAACAAAAAAAATAAACTTTTCGTTTCGGATTGTTGAATAGTTACAGGACACTTTTATCGTAATATAATATATTGTATTTATTAATTACATACATATTCTGCAACATTTTCCACTGGTCTGTAGTGCCAGTAACCTTCCTCCTATGTTTATGTTTGTAAAACTGCAACGTAATTCTTTATAAAAATATATTTATATTTGCATGTATTTCGCAAAACGTATATAAAGAAATTCCGTTTTAACTTGCGGGTAGTTTATTTGGCTCGACCTAGTACATGTAGATATTAAAGTTGTAACTTGAATAAAGATGCGCGCAGCTATAACAATTTAATTATATTTTATAATCCCTTATTAACTTCATGGCTGAAAATAGTCCATAAATTTTTATGATCGCTGGTTAAATCCTGCCAACAGTTAAGACATTCATTAATACATAATTGCCTTTAGGAAGGCATTAGACTAATTTAAGATGAAGGGATATAAAATGTTTACGAGGCTTTTCCATAAATAGAATAGGCTGCGATTAGAGGAAGGTAAATATATGTGGAATAAATTATAATGTGATAATGAAATTAGAAATCGTTTTCTAATTGCAGTGTATCCTCAAAAAAATGTGACCAAAATTCATTTGTTGTCATTTCATGCTATTTCCTAAGTTAGAAATTTCAAAATACTTATATGAGATAGTACACCAATAATATAATAATAATATCACGAACTGACATATTTAACCTTCTAATTGAATTATTAAATGAGTTACAGTTACATGTTAACTATTACAGGTTATTTAAACGTAAAACGTATCCTGTTATATACTGTTGGGCAAAAGTACAGAACAATGCAAATATGTCTAATACTGCAACAAACATTTTTACATGAAGGTTCCGATATATGGCAAATACAATGAGGGTGTTCTGGCTTAAACGGACTTCCGGTTTAGCTGGAAATGGTATCAGCTTATTTATTTCAAACTAAATGCTCTGTATATTATTCGATATATCGATAGAATTCTTTTTTGCGAAGTTAGTGATACAAATTTGATGACTTTATTTTTAATAATTCTAGAGATATTGAGTTTGCTTGTTCGTGTTATGCTGTTTTGATATTAGATAGGTTAGACAGTGCGGTTGCAGTAATCAATTAATAACCAACTTAAATAAACTGTTGAATTGAACATGGTTCAACGAACAGGGAGAAAACGCATTAAAATTTTAATGAGGTTGATTTGGTGAGCGTCGCAGAATTCAGCAAGAATAAGTTTGTACAGTATTTAATAATCTGTGCAGAAGATAGAGATTGAATGGCCTGCTCGTTCTCCAGGTTTGAATCCATTGCATTTCTTCCGTTGGGAAGATTTAAAATTTGAAGTTGATACCGAACAACTAAATAATTTGGAGGAATTGAGACACAGAACTGCATCTGCATCTTTTTAAGTGATGCTATTTGTGCTTTTTATTATTTTGCTTTTCATTGATTTGTTGTTGATTGGTTTCACCAATATTTCTAGAATCATCCAAAATACAGGAATTAAACTTTATAACACTGCACTCGCAAACACACTTCTATCCATATATAAAAAATATACCGGCTATTCCATTTAAAATAAAAAAGTTGATATCATTTTCGGCGAACTGGAAGTCTTTTTAAACCGCTAACTGCGTTTATACGCCATGTATCGGAAATAGATATATTTGCGTTGTTCCGTAGTGTTGCCCAACCCTGTACATTAGATGAGTTATCACCATTCAATAAACTATGTATAAATTCAATAATTCTGTTAATTAGTATTCCTTTAATAGTAAATATGTGCTACTTGCAATTTTTGATCATTTATATGCGTATTGTGTTGTTTTACGTATCGACCAAGATTATAGGTTGCATGTCTTTTAACAGGACTATAACACCACAGAAGCTAAAGCAGTATGGTTTGTAGTATTGTACAACAACGGTATTCAATGTTATGTTTATGACTTGCCCACCCAAAGAGCAGTCAGGCGGTATTACATTTAAGAAAAGATCAGAGGGCTTAATATGTGATTTAAGCAATTTATTTGCTGTTTGAGCTCGGTAGGATAATTAAAACGAATATTAGCGAAGAATTATCGCACTTCTTAATGTTCATGCTACTTTTATAAAGGTACCAAAAATATCCGCCATTAATATCTGGGAAAATGGCATTAATTAACGTTTGAATTTACAATAATGTTCTCTTTTCGAAAACTCATTTAAGGTATTCTGACTCTTAACATTAATAAGTTTTATGTGCCATTATTAAAAATTACTTGCACCAACCACAAATACAAATAAACCGGCAAGGAATGCGTTAATGTTGTGTATAAAGCAAAATGTAGACACTACTTCGTTTGTCAAATATTTCAATGTACTGGGTATAAACGGATCTACTTTCTTCTTTATTTATTAAGGCAGAAATATTAAATTTGGTACGCATATTATATGTATATAATTCAATTATGCCATGACACTAATAATATTCTACCATATTTAGTTATGCAGAAAATTAGCATGCATTTTTTATTTTAAATGGATATGTTTACATATTCGGAATTACATTAAAATGTTGCGTATAGTGTGTGCATACAATTGTGTTTTTTTTTCTGTTATTTAGTATTTTACATTTTTGTGACTCACATAAAGAGTTCCTTTGCAGTCAGTTGTTGGTATACAATGCCTTTGTTAAATCAACAATTCCAAATGGAAAGCTATCAGTTTATATCTATTTTCAGAAAGGGAACTTCTTACAAATTGTAAAGATATTTTATTATTTTTCCAATCATCTAAATGAGATTTCAATTAGTTGATATGTAGTGACCTATATTACCAACTACAGATGCTTTAGAAAACGGAACATGAAGTTTATTAACAACAGACTATTGTTCTTATATTACAGCATGTTACAAAAATCGATAATTGTTGACTGTTACAACAAAATCTAGGCCTTTATTTAAGCTATCCAGTTTATACACTTTTCTAGACTAGTTATGAAGGTATCATGCAACAATTTTTTTTCTAGAGCTCATAATATTTACTTCTATATATTGCATAACATAAAATACACGTGGATTAAGTTTATCTTATAAGTTCCTTTAGAATCTGACAGAAGTCGCTAATTGAATTGGTTGGTAAACCTGGATGGATTCTATATAAGTTCTTTCAAAATCTAGCTATCACTATATTGGAGTTTGTGCTTGTTATCTGAAAACATAACTACATCTACTCTAAATATAGAATTGTGTTTAGGTTCACAATGGAATAGAGTAAACAAATTTTTATTATTCATTTATAACATTTTTATTAGGTACACATAAATAAATAGCAATTTAAAACTTTTAAATTATGTGAAAAAGCTTAGAAATTCTTTTTTTCATGTGTTACTTTCTTATAACATATGTTTGTTGTGAAAGAGTCCGTATTATCCAAAAGCTTTGTTATTTTTGTGACCCTCGAGCCGGTTCCATGTCAGATGATGATGATGATGATGATGAGATATGAAGCAAAAACTTCAAGGTAGTCTTCGCTAGACTCGTTTACGGCTGCTTATCTAATTTAAAGTATTTATGAAACATACTGGAAAAACTTTTATAGGCTCCATCAAGGTCTATCAAGCAATTCAAAAGTCAGGTGCGAAATGCTAGTCCTTGCGTATGAAACTTACGCATTTAGAAGTAAATATTTTGTGTTCTAACTAAACTAATAAATAACCGTAGTTACTGAACTGTACTTTAATAACTATCATATAATTTTAGAAAATATTTGAAACTTTTGTCTTCCGATTACGATTATCTATATTTTTTATGGTCGTACTGTAAGATACTGAAAAAATCATTATGTTTATAGTTAGCCTCATTAGGC